>CM056056.1:173262030-173534530 GCA_029574335.1 Rana kukunoris | reverse complement strand
TTGCATTTTTTTGAAAATAGTCGCTCTATTTTTGTTTATAGCGCAAAAAATAAAAACCGCAGAGATGATCAAATACCACCAAAAGAAAGCTCTATTTGTGGGAAAAAAAGGACGCCAATTTTGTTTGGGAGCCACGTCGCACGACCGCGCAATTGTCAGTTAAAGCGACGCAGTGCCGAATCACAAAAAGTGCTCTGGTCTTTGGACAGCAATATGGTCCGGGGCTAAAGTGGTTAAACTATAGGCTGTAGCTCTAAAATGACCGATTTGTCGTTTTGGTTGGGTCCCTCTTTTACCAGAGCTCATTGCATGGAATGTGTTAATTTTCTTCTGTATTTATTGATTGTAACTCACCAACGCCAATCTCCAAAGGAAATTCCTCATCTTCAATCTTGATTTGTCTTACGTCCTCCTCCTCCTCCTCCTCCTCTTTTTCTTCCTCCTCAGCCTTGATGTTCCACTGAAACGCTCTGGTGTCTCCAGCGTCTGTGAATAAAGAGGAGAGTAAAGCCCCCTATACTGAGATGTATGAGAGATCCCAGAGCAGAGGCGTAACTACAGGGGTCGCCATTGAGACCCTGCACCATTCTCTAGGGGGCCCATATGGCTCCCCTCTACACCTTGACAGAAGGGGTGGCATTTAGAGAAACTTATGCACTCCATGTTCCTCCTGCAGCCGCTGAAGGCCTGCTTCTCTTCCTCTCCCTCCCAGAGGCATTCTATGGCTGTAAGAGAAACATGAAGGGCGTCAGTTCCTCTATATGCGGCCCCTTCTGTGCAGCTTTTTTCTGCTGCCTTCAGGCCCCTCTGCTCTCTTTTGGCCCGTAGTGATTTTCCCCGGCAACTTCTGTGCCCCCCCTGCTCTTCGCTGGTCCCCATGCCCTTCTCTGATCCAGTGCTTTTTTCCGGGTCCCCTTTTTGCTATTCTCCGGTCACCGTACTCTTCTAGGGTCTCATCTGAACAGGAAGTTCTGTATAGGTCATGGGTGTTCAACCTGAGGCATGGCAAGGCCGACAGTTAACAAGCATGACTTCCAAAGGCTGAGGCATAATGGGACTTGTAGTTCAGGAACAGCTGGAGGGCCACAGGTTGAGCACCAATAGGCCAAGGCTACAGAGATGAAGATTTAATCTACTGTCTCTGTCTCAAAGATGAAACATCAGAAGTCTTTTTAGACCCCCGATATCTCACCAAAGCCCCCCAACGAGCCTTCTAAAAAATAATATTGTAAAAATAAATTGTAAAAAATGTTTTAAATAAAAAGCTACTGACATGAGTGGTGGAACTACAGGGTTTCTAAAGGTCACACTTATGACCGGGCCCTGGTGCTTTGCCACTGGGCTCGGAGGTAAGGACCCCAGGCTCGGGAAGGGCTCCTGGCTGGGGGTCACGGGGTCCTTTGTGGTTTCCTGCACCAGGGCCCTGAAGGTTCTAGTTACACCTCTGCCCCAGAGAGTGTGTGTGGGAGGAGACTGGCCACGTCTCTTGGCTGATAACACACAATAACATGATGTGAGGAGGAGAGCCGGAGTCTAATAGAGGCTGATGGCTCCTGACCCCCTCCCCACTGGGCACATACTGTCTCCCCATTACTGTCTACTGACAGAGGAGTGGGGAGAAGAAGAGATTGTTGTAGTGACTGAACAAGGAGAATCTGGGACTCTTCTCTGGATTGAGATTTCATTCACACCTGAGGGACGCAACGCGTTTGGCACCAAAGTAGCTTATTTGTCTTTTTTGGCACCAAGTCAAGTGCATTTTTGCAGGTTTTTATGTTTGGGGTGCCTTAAAAAAATAAGAGATTGATGTAGTGAATGAACAAGAAGAATCTGGGACTCTTCTCTGGATTTTTTGTTTGTTACTCACCTGAGCCGGTCTCTGGAGGGTTTTCCCATTCCTTATAGGACTCATCTCCACTCAAATAGGACTCTTCTGCTTCTTCTTTAGCGTCTGCTCTACAATTAGTCTGGTCTAAATCCAGCTCCACCTGAAAAAGATGATTTTTTTACAATTCTATTCTTAAACACACAGTGCCTTGAAAAAGTATTTATACCCCTTGAAATTTTCCACATTTTGTCATGTTTTATAACCAAAAACTTAAATTTTGAGTGATAGACCACCACAAAGTGGCACATAATTGTGACGTGGAAGGAAAATGATAAATGGTTTTCAAAATGTTTTACAAATAAATATGTGAAAAGTGTGGCGTGCTTTTGTATTCAGTCCCCCTGAGTCAATACTGGTCCGGCCGCACCTGGAGTATGCTGTCCAGTTCTGGGCACCAGTCCTCAGGAAGGGGTTTAGGTGCCCTGTATTGAAGTGGTTAAAGTGCTTGTAAACCTTGGACATTAAATATGAACTCTGCTTTAAGAGACTGCTTACCGATCTCCTAGAAATCTCTCCCTAGAAGAAGGCTCTCCAAGATTTACCTGCATGGTATCAGCCATAGAGTGCTTTAGAGCACGTTTTTATGTTACCTGATCATCCTGAGGGATCTCCTGATGTTCCTGTGTGGAGTCCCGGGAATACAGAGGACGGGGACATCTCTCTGGGGGGTTCCCATTACTGGATTCATCTGTAGGAATGACACACTGACTGAATACATATGCCCAGATTCACAGACATCAGCGCACATTTATGCCGCCGTAGCGTATCTTTTTTACTCTACGTCGACACAGCACAGAGAGGCAAACATGGAATTCACAAAGCAAATGCTCCCAACACTGCACCAGCGTGGCGTATATTTCGTAGGCGTAAGTGGAAGTGGGCTGGAAGTGGGCGTGATCCATGCTAATGCAGCGTGACCCCATGCAAATAATGGGCCGGGCGCCAGACAAGAGTACTTAAAACGAACTGCGCATACGTCGAGACGTGGACGTATCCCCGTGCGCATGCGCACAACCACGTCGGAACAACTGCCTAAGATACGCGGGATCACTGTGTACGCCGTTAACGTAACCTATGCCCAGCCAGACCCACGTCGGCCCATATTCACAGACGTCCAACGTACAGCACGTAGGCTTGTGTTCCCTGGTCCATACATTTGCATAAGTTGCGCCTCATCTATGGGGAATAACTTTACGCCGGCCGTAAAACTTACGCAAGCCGCGTATATCATGCGCCGGGCGCAAGTACGTTCGTGAATCGCCGTATCTCCATCATTTGCATATTTGAATAAAAAATCTATGGGAGAAGCAACATACGTCCAGCGTAAATATGCGCTCACGCCAGGCTGGCGTAGGCAAGTTACGTTGGTGGGATGAAGTCTGTTTTTAGGCGTATCTTAG
The DNA here is from genome assembly GCA_029574335.1 of Rana kukunoris. Taxonomy (NCBI): domain Eukaryota; kingdom Metazoa; phylum Chordata; class Amphibia; order Anura; family Ranidae; genus Rana; species Rana kukunoris. The sequence continues at coordinate 173,531,242 of CM056056.1, read as the reverse complement.
TTTGTGGGTCGGCGCACAGATACGACGGCGCATATTTGCACTTAGGCCTCGTATCTGGAGATACGTCGGCGTACGTGCTTTGTGAATACGGGCCATTGTTTCTATGTCTTTATATCAGAAGATGTGTATCTAGGGGGATCCTCAATACAAGAAATGAAAGTCTCCTCTTACCCGGTGATGTGAGGGGCGGCCGCTTCTCCATCATGACGTCCTTGTAGAGATCCTTATGTCCTTCTGTATACTCCCACTCCTCCATGGAGAAATAGACAGTGGCATCCTGACACACATAAAGATAGAGTTACCAATCCCTTGTCTGTTACTGGATAATGTCCCAGAATTCCCGGCACCGCTCACCTCTCCCGTCAGCAGATCAATGATCTTACGGATGACTTCTTGAACCCTTTTGTAGTTTTTTCTCACGGCGTGACATAAAGGATTTATAATAGGGCTTTTCTTCATGATCACGTCGGAAGCAACCAAACCATCGGATAGCTTGAAAGCTATATAATTCTTTAATTAAAAAAAAAAAAAAAACACAAGTTATGACAATAAATAACTTGAATAAAAATAATAATTAAATATAGTTAAATAATAATCATAATAATAGTTATAATATTAATAATACAGTAATAATAGCTAATAGTTAAATAATAATCATGGTCAGCGCATTAAAATATCTACACTATATGACTAAAGGCATGGGGACACCCCTCCAAATGATTGAGTTGAGTCCCTAAATATCTTCCTTTACCTTAGTGCAGTCTTCCTTCACTTACCTCATCCTTCCATTTTGCTTTTAAATGTCCTTATTTCTTCTGAGAAATCCTCACTTCCTGTTCTTCTCTCTGTAACTCCACACAGTAATGCAGGGCTTTCTCCCTGGTGTGGAGTGTCGTGCTCGCCCCCTCCCTTGGACTACAAGAGAGTCAGGGCGCCCACTAACACACAGCTCCTTTCTCTATCTGCAGCATAGAGAGCGTCCTGACTCTCCCGTAGTCCAAGGGAGGGGGCGAGCACGACACTCCACACCAGGGAGAAAGCCTTGCATTACTGTGTGGAGTTACAGCCCGAAGAACCGGATGTGAGGATTTCTCCTTCACTTACCTCATCCTTCCATTTTGCTTTTAAATGTCCTTATTTCTTCTGACAAATCCTCACTTCCTGTTCTTCTGTCTGTAACTCCACACAGTAATGCAAGGCTTTCTCCCTGGTGTGGAGAAAGCCTCTTGAGGGGGAGGGGGCGAGCAGGAGGGTTAGGACACTCTCTACTTTGCAGATAGAGAAAGGAGCTGTGTGTTAGTGGGCGTCCTGACTATCCTGCTCGACCCCTCAAGAGACTTTCTCCACACCAGGGAGAAAGCCTTGCATTACTGTGTGGAGTTACAGACAGAAGAACAGGAAGTGAGGATTTCTGAGAAGAAATAAAGACATTTAAAAGCAAAATGGAAGGATGAGGTAAGTGAAGGAGAAATCCTCACATCCGGTTCTTTTGTCTGTAAATCCACACAGTAATGCAAGGCTTTCTCCCTGGTGTGGAGTGTCGTGCTCGCCCCCTCCCTTGGACTACAGAAGAGTCAGGGCACCCACTAACACACAGCTCCTTTCTCTATCTGCAGCATAGAGAGCGTCCTGACTCTCCTGTAGTCCAAGGGAGGGGGCGAGCACGACACTCCACACCAGGGAGAAAGCCTTGCATTACTGTGTGGAGTTACAGACAGAAGAACAGGAAGTGAGGATTTCTCATAAGCAATAAGGACATTTAAAAGCAAAATGGAAGGGATGAGGTAAGTGAAGGAGGACTGCACTAAGGTAAAGGACGCTATTTAGGAAAAAAAATTGTACCTTTACAACCCCTTTAAGTGGGGACGAGCTCTGGCGTGTTCACACACTCCAGGTGCAGAGCCCGCCAGGAAGTCGGCACTGCGCTGCTCTAATTGCAGGCAGGGAGACATTTCACGATCTCTGCAGCCACGCATCAGGACAATGTCTCCCTGCCTGTGATTAGTGCATCGCAGTGCCGACTACCTTGCGGGCTCTGCACGTGGAGTGTGCGAACACGCCGGAGCTCATCCTTACTGTTAAAGTGATTGTAAACATGTCATACTTACCTCCACTGTGCAGCTCGTTGTGCCACCGAAAGCTGTTTTCTGGGGTCCCTTGGCGGCTCTCTCGGCTCCTCGCAATAGCTAACCCCCTCTGGGAAGCTCTCTCCCGAGGGGGTTACCGCGTGGGCCCACTCCCGTGTCCTTCCAGGGGGAAGCCGCGACTTTTAAACAATGGACGCTCGCAGGCTTCAGGTACACTGACTCGAGTATAAGCAGAGGGGGGTATTTTCAGCCCTAAAAAAAAGGGCTGAAAAACTCGGCTTATACTCAAGTATATACGGTAATTAAAAAACTGACACGTCCAAAAAATAAAAAAAATAAAAAGCATTGTAATATCTATATATAAAACAAAACATAAAATTGTAAAAGTAAAATAATAATAATAAAAAAAAAAATACTGACACAGTCCACGCCTCATCAGTGCCTACTATCAGTGTTGCATTTTAGTGCCACCGTCACATGACATTAAAAAAAAAGTATCGGTAATCCGTATCAGCCAGTACTTGGGAAAAAAAAAAAAGTATCGGTACTTGTACCTGGTCTTAAAAAAATGGTATCGGTGCAACCTTAGTTCAAAGCTTAATTTTCGTGGTCACATAGTACACATATATCAAAGTTTCTGAGCCGGGCAGGGCCCCTTCATCAGGCAAGTGACTTGCCTGACAAAGGGGCCCTGCGTGGCTCTGAAACGTTGCCGTATGTGTACTATGAGACCCTGAAAATGAAGCTTTGGACCCTTTTGAGAAATCCTTGGTGTGCTGATAACATTTCTTCACTCCCAGAATCCTCCTCACCTCTCCGGTCAGGTCTGTGTTTTATTACTAGAGATAAGAGTGATGTCATGTGACCTCCCAGAATCCTCCTCACCTCTCCGGTCAGGTCTGTGTTTTATTACTAGAGATAAGAGTGATGTCATGTGACCTCCCAGAATCCTCCTCACCTCTCCGGTCAGGTCTGTGTTTTATTAATAGAGATAAGAGTGATGTCATGTGACCTCCCAGAATCCTCCTCACCTCTCCAGTCAGGTCAGTGTTTTATTAATAGAGATAAGAGTGATGTCATGTGACCTCCCAGAATCCTCCTCACCTCTCCGGTCTGGTCTGTGTTTTATTAATAGAGATAAGAGTGATGTCATGTGACCTCCCAGAATCCTCCTCACCTCTCCGGTCAGGTCTGTTTTATTAATAGAGATAAGAGTGATGTCATGTGACCTCCCAGAATCCTCCTCACCTCTCCGGTCAGGTCTGTGTTTTATTAATAGAGATAAGAGTGATGTCATGTGACCTCCCAGAATCCTCCTCACCTCTCCGGTCAGGTCTGTTTTATTAATAGAGATAAGAGTGATGTCATGTGACCTCCCAGAATCCTCCTCACCTCTCCGGTCAGGTCTGTGTATTATTAATAGAGATAAGAGTGATGTCATGTGACCTCCCAGAATCCTCCTCACCTCTCCGGTCAGGTCTGTGTATTATTAATAGAGATAAGAGTGATGTCATGTGACCTCCCAGAATCCTCCTCACCTCTCCGGTCAGGTCTGTGTTTTATTAATAGAGATAAGAGTGATGTCATGTGACCTCCCAGAATCCTCCTCACCTCTCCGGTCAGGTCTGTGTATTATTAATAGAGATAAGAGTGATGTCATGTGACCTCCCAGAATCCTCCTCACCTCTCCGGTCAGGTCTGTGTATTATTAATAGAGATAAGAGTGATGTCATGTGACCTCCCAGAATCCTCCTCACCTCTCCGGTCAGGTCTGTGTTTTATAAATAGAGATAAGAGTGACGTCATGTGACCTCCCAGAATCCTCCTCACCTCTCCGGTCAGGTCTGTGTTTTATAAATAGAGATAAGAGTGATGTCATGTGACCTCCCAGAATCCTCCTCACCTCTCCGGTCAGCTCTGTGTTTTATTAATAGAGATAAGAGTGATGTCATGTGACCTCCCAGAATCCTCCTCACCTCTCCATTCAGCAGGTAGATGATCTCCAGGGTGAGGTCTAATATCTTCTCGGTCATGCGACTCCGCTCCTCCTCCATACTTGGTTGGTCCACTAGATGCGTCCCTCATAAACCTTCTCTATCTTCAATACATTTTTTGTTCATCCAAACCACAAAAAACACCTACAATAAGAACAATTACATTTAAGGGTAAAGAAAATAAGCCAGTGTCTTGGTTTTAGAGATTATTAATTAATTATTAGTGGAGATGACATAATTCCCCCCCATCCAGAACACACAGACCTCTGGGACCCCCTTTCTCTCATAAGCAGAAATCATTACCTCCTCACTGGGTACACACTCTCCAGCCTCACACCCCCAGCAGGCGGATTCTAGCAATACCAGAGTGCCTCCCCTATTTTATAGGACTACAACAAAATGGCTACTTTTCCTCCTTTAGACAAACCAGAAATAAGCATTTTACTTCTTCTTAGCTACACTTATTAACACATTACTCTATATATTATATATTTACCTCGGTCTTTTTTTTTATTCTCTATAATTTATTTTGAAACTAGTACTGTGCTCTACAACAAAATGGCCGCCCCCCCTGCGGCACCGAGGACACTTTTTACTCTTACACGATGTGTATTCCGCTCCCTATCGCACACAACGGCACACGGTCGCCCTCTAGCGGCGGCTCTGGCTTCACACTGTCTGGCTCTTGCAAGGCTGGGCGTCACTATGGCAACCAGCGGCGTGGAACGCACGCAAAGGCAGTAGAGAGCCACAGGGCGGAAGTGGGGTGACAGTTACATTACAGAGAACTGTTTCTCCGTGTATCCCGGTAGAACCGGAGTCACAATAATAATACAATAATCCAGTATAACTATGATCATTACAATTGTTGTAATATTGTCATATAGCAGCCAATCAAATTGCAGCTGGCATTGTTCAAATGCTAGTTAGGAGATGAGAGGAAATGTCTGATTGGTTCTTACAAAACGACAGCCCAAACTCCTCCCATACCCAAGACCGTATGGGGATGGTACAAACGCAAACGGTTAATTCACTAATGCATGATGTATGCCATATTGCCTTCACTTAATTATCTTTATTTTCATCATTGAAAACTATATCTTTTTTTTTTAAACTCTTAATACCATTTAGACCACTTTCAGACTGGGGCGGTTTTCAGGCGCTATTGCGCAAAAAATAGCGCCTGCAAACAGACCTGAAGCGGTGCGCTAGCAGGACCACTCCAAAAGTCCTGCTAGCCGCATCTTTGGAGCGGTGCGTTTACCGATCCTCCCCATTGAAATCAATGGGACACCGCGGCTATACAGCCGTCAAAGTGCCTTTGCAGAGGTGCTTTGTGGTGGTTTTTAACCCCTTTTCGGCCGCTAGTAGAGGGTAAAACCGCACCACTAGCGGCCATAATTTCGACGGTAAAATCGCATCGCTTTACAGCCACCGCACCTCCCGCCCCAGTGTGAAAGGGGCCTTGCATTTGTGTGATGCGTTAATACACGTGAATTATGTCACTTGTTAACCACTTGAGGACTGCCGCACGACGATATACGTCAACAAAATGGCACGGCTAGGCACAAGTGCGTACATGTTTGTCCCCTTTAAGAGACCAGCCGTGGGGCGTCGTGCTCCCGACCCAGTCCTCTTCTCAGTGACCGTCTCCGCGGGAACAGCAGACCCAATCGCCGCCGGTGTCCCGCGATCGGATCACAGAGAGGAAGAAAGAGGAGAGGTAAGTGTAAAAACAAACCTCTCCTCGTGCTTTCTAGTGTTGCTTCCTTTTTTATAGCACTGTTCGCTGTAAAAATTACAATGGTCCCAAAATAGTGTCAAACGCGTCCAATGTGTCCGCCATAATGTCGCAGTCACAATAAAAATCGCTGATCGCCACCATTACTAGAAAAAAAAAAATATTAATAAAAATGCAATAAAACTATCCTCTATTTGGTAGACGCTATAAATTTTACGCAAACCAATCAATAAACGCTTATTGCGATTTTTTTTTTTTTTTTTTTTTACCAAAAATATGTAGAAGAATAAGTATCCGCCTAAACGGAGGAAATTTTTTTTTATATATATATATATATATATATATATATATATATATATATATATATATATATATACTTTTTGGGGGATATTTATAATAGCAAAATGTAAAAAATATTGTATTTTTTTTCAAAATTGTCGCTCTATTTTTGTTTATAGCGCAAAAATTCAAAACCACAGAGGTGATCAAATACCACCAAAAGAAAGCTCTATTTGTGGGGAAAAAAGGACGGCAATTTTGTTTGGGAGCCACGTCGCACGACCGCGCAATTGTCTGTTAAAGCGACGCAGTGCCGAATCGCAAAAAGGGGGCCAGGTCCTTTACATGCATAATAGTCCACGTCTTAAGTGGTTACAGGGGCGGACTGACAACTCATGGGGCCCCCGGGCAATAGAAGATTATGGGGCCCCGGGGCTTATAGATGGCCACCACGCCAGGAGGCAGTGCAGAGGCGGGGCAGCTAAAATCTCTGGATTTTCACATCAAAAGCATGTCAGTTTCGGACATATCAGGGACAGATGTAAAAAAAAACACACATATTTACATACTGTCCCTGGTTTTACTGAGCCTGGCAACCCTGATGGGGCCCCCTAGTGGCATGGGGCCCTCGGGCAGTGCCCGAGTGACTCAACGGTCAGTGCGCCCCTGAGTGGTTAACATACGTTGCATTGAGGCAGCCCAATAAAATCATTAGGCTTCGGACGCACCAAAATGTTCCAAAAATTCAGACATCACAAAATTGTTTTGACGCAAAATGTGTGTTACAACGCTTGTGCAATTGAGTGCTATTTCCATTCACTCCAGCTTCAATATACAGTCTAGGGCCCTGGTGCCCAACCTGTGGCCCTCAGACCTCAGCAGTCTGTAGTGGGAACATTGATTAGGGTAAGAACGATGATCTCCAATAGCCTCATGTAACATGTTCCCAGTTTCCTATTGTCTTCTACAGCAGGGCTCAACTTTTCCAAAGTCCTGAGCCACTAGCCAGGCCTTAAAGCTATTTTCCCACTGAGGCGCTTTACAGGCGTTTTTAGCACTAAAAATAGCATCTGAAATCAAGTCTACGTGATGGCACAAAATGATCAAAATGGGTCAAAAGGAGGTCAACTGCAGGTCAAAATCATCAGTTAATTTAGGGCTCAACAAACCCCAGGTCGCATGGGCGACTAGAATTAACGACCTGGTGCCTGAGCTGCACTCTAAACTGCTGCTCCCTGTGTGGCCCCCTGGGGGTGCGCCGACCAGTGTTTTTCAATTCCAGTCCTCACGCCCCCCCCAACGGGTCATGTTTTCAGGATTTCCCTCAGATGAAAAGGCTGTGGGAATTACTAAGGCAGTGAAACTGATCAAATCACCTGTGCTAAATAATGGAAATCCTGAAAACCTGACCTGTTGGGGGGGCGCGAGGACTGGAATTGAGAAACACTGCCTTAGACTAAGATGCTGCGCCGGCCGGCAATTGAGGCCATGGCTTTGCGGCCTTCTGGAGCGAGACATTTAGATAGGGGAACTGGCGCCCTCTTATGGTGGCTGTGACAAGCAGTCACTAAGGGCACTGAGGGTTCCCCTACCTGTACTTGCTGCCCGCCCATCTCCTTCCCAAGAGAAGAGGTTGAAGTTGTTGCAGGCTTTATCTGGTGCCCTTTGATTAACGGCGAGCGATCAGGGAGTGCTTGGCAGCTAGTTGGAACAACCTTAGTTCCATTTACACGCCCACAAAAGATGGAAACAGTTTTTATTAAAACAATTATTTTTTTCCTTTCTCATTAAAATAATTTTTGTTATTATTTTTTATTCTTCTACGGCGCCATCTGATCCTCTCCGCCAAAAACAGACTGGCCATCACACCATCAAGCCAAGTACACACAGGCCAAATGTCGGGCAACATTGGCCGGCTCAATAAAAACTGTCCGCCATTCGACCCGTTTGTATACGAACATGCTGGAAAATCAGCATGTACATATCAGCAGCCGAAAAACTGGCTCCTTACTTTGTTAGCTGCCGCCTAGATTCCAAGTAAATTTGTCAAGCCCCCAGCTAATTATGCAGGGCCGATCTGCCTTATAGGCTCACTATGCAAGCCGCTTAGGGCCCCCCAAATTGAGAAGTCATTTTCAGCCCCTCACCCCGCTTCTCAATTAGCTGGCTGCATGGGAGAAGAGGTAAGAAGTCAGCACCCCCCGCTTCTCATTTTAATGTAAGATTTCAGACAGCAGAACACCCCCTCCCCCCCGCTTTTCAACTTTAATCTTTAATGTCACTGTCGGCAGCCCCCCTCACCGGTTCTCAACTTTAATTTGACATGTCATTTTGCTTGGGGCCCCAGGGAGGTCGGGATTGGCACTGGAATTATGTCAGAAGCATCTCAAACTGGTGCGGTCAACACAAGCCCTAAATTCCACATCTGACATAACAGCATTTAGCCCACGTGGGAAGAGAAAAAAAAAATGGAGAGCAAGCCAAACTATCGGGAGCAAGTACTGGGAGAGAGAAGTCTAGTATTTGACCCACAATTGCAGAGAATAGGTTCACGCAGACCATTCGGCTGCTGGGTAAGACCTTTTATTCAGCTCAGCATCAGGGCACTAAGTATTTGTTATGCCTCAGGCGCCGTACACACGGCCGAGGTTCTCGCTGAAAATCAGCGAGAACCTCGCTGGAATGCACATTCCAGCGAGGACCTCGGCCGTGTGTACGGTCTCGGCGAGCTTCCCGTCGGGAAGCCCGTCGAGCCGAAATAGAGAGCACGCTCTCTATTTCCTCGACGGCCCGCCTGGAAGAATGGCTGGTTGCCATTCCCGACGGGCGGGTCGCCGAATTCGACGGCCGGGAGAGAACCTCGACGGGCGGAACGATGTGTTCTGCCCGTCGAGGTTCTCTGCCGTGTGTACACGGCCTCATACATATGACCGGTTTTCCCGTCGGGAAAACTGCCATGACAGCCGTGTGTATGCTCCATCGCAGTTTTCCCGAAGAGAAAACTGCAGGAAAAAAAAGACAACTTGTTTTCTTTTTTCCCGCCGGTCTTTTTCCCGTTGTGAAAACCGTTGTGTGTATGCTTTCCCGAGGGGGAAAAAAAGCGCATGCTTGTAAAAAATTTGACGCATGCGCGGAAGCATAGAACGCCATTTTGCCGGCTCGTCGTAGTGTTTGGTAGTCCAAAGTTCAGTTGTATTTTGTGTGACTGTGTATGCAAGGCAGGCTTGATAGGGATCCCATCGGGAAAACGTGTTTTTTTTTTTCCTGCCGGGAAAACCGGTCGTGTGTACGAGGCATCAGACAATTTTATGGTCATGTAAAGTAGTATTAAAAAAAAAATATATAAAAAAATTGTAGAAATTTTACGAAATATGCATTTTTGTTTTATTTTTGTCATTTTCTTTCAAAGCTTCAGCCCATAGAATCATATGCATATACACATTTGCCATTTGCTCAAGAGGGTTGATAATTGTTTGCTTTTTAAGAATAACATTTCTACAGGTCAGAGAGAAGGATCTCTGTGAAAGGGCCCTTTCACACCAGCGGACTGTATGTCGGTATTTCATCCATCAATTTTTGGATGAAATACGGACATACATGTATACCTATGGGATAGCGGGTGTCAGCTGTTGAACATCCGATCTCATCAGTCTCCACTATGGTCCGTTTCTGCAGACGGAGGAAAATCCGATTTTTTCACCCATCTGCGGATTGGGTGAACACGGACAGACGGTCCGTTTTCATCCCATCCCCCCCATAGAGGAGAGCGGAGATCCCTGCACCGCCCCTACTGCCCCCCTTGTCCTCTGTGTTCTAACGATATGGTTCCTCCTATCGATATGGTTCCCCCTTGACTGCGCAGGCGCAATTCGAGCCAAAGGAAATCTCTGAGCCTGGACAGCTGTAGACGCGCTCGCTCCAGATGCTTGGTTATACACGCCACGCCAATGCTTGGTAATACACGGCGCTCTATAGTACACGCCGCTCTATACAGCAAGGGGCGGATGTGATATTAAGCAGTGCTTTTTTTGCTTGGTTATACACGCCGCTCTGTACAGCAAGGGGCGGATGTGAGACGTGTATTCTATTGAGAAAACCATCCCCCAAAAAAGCACTGCTCAATATCACATCCGCCCCTTGCTGGCCCTTGCTGTATAGAGCGGCGTGTATAACCAAGCATCAAAGCACTTGCCAATTACCACATCAGCCTCCGCCCTTTCCTGCCGCTTGTAGTATAGAGAGGCGGGTCATTATCACAGCAGTTTCCGCCCCTTTTTCGGCCCCTTGCTGCGTGGCGTGTATCATCGGGAGCGAGCGCATGTACAGCTGACGAACAAGTGTTAAGGCATGGAGATTTCCACCTGTGCAGTCGAGGCCGGACCCTTTTCGATAGGGGAACCGGCTCCACAAGACACCAGCCCTGATCAGAACTATAGGCAAAACCTTTTTTTTTTTCATTTTGGATAGAGCAAGGGAGGGTTGTAACCCATGTCAGTTTTTTTTTCCACAATCTCATTTTTGTCCCATTGTGGAGATTTCCCTTCACTTCCTGTCCCATAGCGGCTATAGCCCATGGCAGTAATCGAATGTAAAAAAAAACAACAAAAAAACGGACATGCTAGTTGTACCGAAGTCGATCAAGCCAATCAAATTTCGATCCATGTACTGTATGGCATATGGCTGGCTTAATTGATTCCAGTCTTGACTTTGGTATATGCAGGAATAATTGGTAGTAATGACCCATTGAAACCCTTGGAAAATAGCATTACCTTTTTAACACTTACGGACCGCCCACCGCAGGAGTACGTCGGCTGTTTGAAGGGAAATACTGTTTTTGGAAGCAGCTAGCTACCATAACCTCTGTATCCTCTTTTTCAGCGGGCGGTCCACTACAAGATAAAATTGGTCTCTGCGGCGGATACAACGCAAGATCACTTTTATCAGTGGTGGGAGAGTGCCCCCCTCCCACCACTCTCCAGTGCCCTCCATGGACGACTCCGGTAAGCGGCGATCGGGTCTGTTCCCTTGCTGGGTATGGAGATGAGTGAGGGGGAAGATGGCCCCCACGCATCTATCATTTTTTTTTTTATTACTGCATCATAGTCTAAATATGAGATCTGAGGTCTTTTTGACCCCAGATCTCATATTTAAGAGGACCTGTCATGCTTTTTTCTATTACAACAGTACATGCTATCGAAACAGAGACTTCACCGCTTTAGACACACAGCCTTTTTGAACGTATCGGTATAAAATAGGGTTGTCCCGATACCGATACTAGTATCGGTATCGGGACCGATTCAGAGTATTTGCGGGAGTACTTGTACTCCCGCAAATACCCTCGATACCAAAATAGAATACTCCCCCCCCCCCTCATATTGCAGCGATGGCCTGTCCCTCATACCTTTAGATATGATGATGCCGCCGCTGCCGCATACCGCCATTAATCCCCTGCAATATCGCGTAGCGCACATTACACGCTTTCATTCTGAATACTTGTAAATGCCCGCGCCGCCATGTACAGACACTCCCCTTCTCCGGATTGGTGGGATCCCTCCAATCCCGAGCAAGGGGGAGTGTCTATACGCGGATTCGTGCATAGACACTCACCCTTGCTCAGGATTGGAGGGATCCCTCCAATCCGGAGAAGGGGAGTGTCTATACATGGAAGCGCGGGCATTTACAAGTATTCAGAATGAAAGCTTGTAATGTGCGCTACGCGATATTGCAGGGGATTAACGGCGGTATGCGGCAGCGGCAGCATCATCATATTTAAAGGTATGAGGGACAGGCCATCGCTGCAATGTGGGGGACATACGAGGCTGCAATGTGGGGGACATACGAGGCTGCTGCAATGTGGGGGACATACATAACTGCTGCAATGTGGGGGACATACATAACTGCTGCAATGTGGGGGACATACATGGCTGCTGCAATGTGGGGGACATACATGGCTGCTGCAATGTGGGGGACATACATGGCTGCATTATGTGGGGGGACATACATGGCTGCATTATGTGGGGGGACATACATGGCTGCTGCAATGTGGGGGGACATACATGGCTGCTGCAATGTGGGGGGACATACATGGCTGCTGCAATGTGGGGGACATACATGGCTGCTGCAATGTGGGGGGGACATACATGGCTGCTGCAATGTGGGGGGACATACATGGCTGCTGCAATGTGGGGGGACATACATGGCTGCTGCAATGTGGGGGGACATACATGGCTGCTGCAATGTGGGGGGACATACATGGCTGCTGCAATGTGGGGGGACATACATGGCTGCTGCAATGTGGGGGGACATACATGGCTGCTGCAATGTGGGGGGACATACATGGCTGCTGCAATGGGGGGGGACATACATGGCTGCTGCAATGTGGGGGGACATACATGGCTGCTGCAATGTGGGGGTACATACATGGCTTGCTGCAATGTGGGGGGACATACATGGCTGCTGCAATGTGGGGGGACATGGCTGCATTTGGGGACACATTTAAAAAAAGTATCGGTATTCGGTATCGGCGACTACTTGAAAAAAAGTATCGGTACTTGTACTCGGTCCTAAAAAAGTGGTATCGGGACAACCCTAGTATAAAATATATGTTGATAAACTTAAAAATGTCAGCGATTTAAAAAAAGAAGTTTGCCATGCGTTTCGCTTGGAAATGTGAAGAATTTTATACAGGACGATCAAGAAAGTGTAGAACTATACATTTACTATGCTTTATTAGCCATTTCTTGTTTCCGTTGGTATTGCTATTTCTTTGCCCTGTGGATACACGATTATATGTGCTGTATGGTGTGAAATGTTTTATTTTTTATTTTTTTTTGTATATCTGTTGTTCTCTAAATAAACGTCTATTTGATTTAAAAGAAAGTTTAGAACTCTTGTCATTTGGAAGCTCAACCAACCAAAAGTAAAAGGCTTATCACAAAACTGAGCACATTGCCTGAAACTGTGTATGACAAGTAGATCTTGTGGGCGTAAGAGCAATTTATAGAGAAGGAAATAAGATAATTTTTTTAAAGCTCTGTGCTCTAGCTATGACATCATCCACTCTAACCAGCCCCATAGACACTCTGTTTAATCGCAAACATTTCCTGAAATGATCATTAAACTTTAACAGCTTTTTCAAAATTGCGCCAAGGCATTAAGATTTGTTTTACCCTCAAGCGTTAAGGGGTTAATCTGTGTAATAATCAAAACTGTGAATTTTATACTTTTGAATACTTACCTGGCAGTCATCCTTTTCTTCATTTTTTTTCTGGGGTTTTTATCCTGTTTAGACCCCCTTTTTTTTTTTTTAACCCATGGCCCATCCTAGCACAAAAGTTGTCCAGCCATCACAGATGTCCCAAAAAAAGACAATTCCTGAAGTTCCACTTTAAAGCGGAGGTTCACCCAAATAACATGTATATAACAATACATTCTGCATACTTCCAACATGTACAGTATGCCGTTTATTTTTTTTGGCTCTACATACCGTATTATTGCCATTTTCCACTCGGCTTCTGGGTACTCGCTCCCGCGGGAGTAGGAGTTCCTAAGCAGACGCACAATGTCATCTGGGACTTCGCCCAGATGATTGACGTCCTTGAGAAAAACTTCCCCCCGGCGGATAAGGCGCGTCACGAGTTTCCGAAAGTAGCCGAACTGCGAGTCAGCTCTATATGGCGCCTGCGCAGTCAGCGCTACACAACTTCTAGTCGCAAGCGCTGTATAGTGTCGTTTAGAGCTGACTCGCAGTTTGGCTACTTTTGGAAACTCGTGACGTGCCTTATCCGCCGGGGGGGGGGGGATTTTTTCTCAAGGACATCAATCATCTGGGCGAAGTCCCAGATGACATTGTGCGTCTGCATAGGAACGCCTACTCCCGCGGGAGCGAGTACCCGGACGCCGGGTGGAAAATAGCAATAATACGATATGTAGAGCCAAAATAAATAAACAGCAAACTGTACAGGTTGGAAGTATGCAGAATGTAATGTTATATACATGTTTTTAGGGTGAACCTCCGCTTTAAGTACCAATTGTTAGGAATACGACTGCACATTTTGCTCTGTGTGAGTTCTCAGGTGTAGAAGAAGAGGTTCTATCTCAGAAAAACATCTTCCACATTCAGAACATGAATAGCGCTTCTCCACCCTGTGAGTGGACTGGTGTATTGTAAGTTGGTCTCTTGATGGAAAACATTTTTCACATTCTGAACATGAATAAGGCTTTATCCTTGCATGAACTTTTTCATGTGAAACCAGGTTTGATCTTGAAGTAAACTTTTTTCCGCACTCCGTGCAGGAATGCGGCTTCTCCCCAGTGTGAATCCTTACATGCCCGATCAGTAGAGACTTCTGGGCAAAACCTCTCCCACATTCCATACACGAATACGGTTTCTCTCCCGTGTGACTTCTCTCGTGTAAAGTTAGATGGTATTTTTTGGAAAAACCTCGTCCACATTCCGAACATGAAAACGGCTTCTCCCCCGTGTGAACTTTTCTATGGGCGTAAAAAGTTGACTTCTGGCTAAAGCTTTTGCCGCAGTCCGAACATGAAAATGGCTTCATCCCTGTGTGGATTCTTTGGTGTTCGGTGAGACTGCCTCTCCGGGTAAAACATCTCCCACATTCAGAACATGAAAAGGACTTCATAGCCGTGTGAGTTCTCTGGTGACCAATGAGTTCCTGTTTCCGAGGGAAACTTTTCCCACATTCTGGACAGGAGTATGGCTTCTCCCCTTTATGACCTGGCTCTTGTGAAGTAAGGTCCTCCCTCTGGGTAAAAGAATCACCAGAAAAAGGAAATCTTTCACTCCTACTATGAGCTGTAGGATAAGTAATAGGAGGTGAGGGATTGGAGAAATTTCCTCTATGTGTAGAGGGATCAGATAATAGACCTACTCCGCAAACTGCTGGATGGAAATTTAGAGCATTGGGGTTTTCGCCTAAAGAACCAGATGTGCCACCTTTATCTTCAGTTCCACCATCTACAAGAAATCAGAATTAATAATAATATAATTTGAACTCCAAGCAGCTAAATAAATATATGGGAGCACATTTGTGGGTATTTTTTAACATATTGGGGGTTATTTACGAAAGGAAAATTCACTTTGCACTACAAGTGCACTTGGAAATGCAGTCGCTGTAAATCTGAGGGGGACGCGCAGGTAAAAAAAAAAAAAAAAAAAGCATTTTAGCTTGCACATGATTGGATGATAAAATCAGCAGAGCTTCCCCTCATTTTAGATCTACCCCTCAGATTTACAGCGACTGTACTTGCAGTGCAAAGTGGATTTGCCTTTCGTAAATAACCCCCATTTTGTCTTTGATAAAATATGGAGGCCACTATGACAGGTTAGCATTTCAGCTTAGGTTCCCTTCAATGCACGAGCCCAACATAAAACATATCGGGCCAGATTCAGGTAGATGAGAGTATCTTTCCTCTGGAGTAACGCTTCTCATTTACGTTACTCTGAAGACCCTTTCAGCGCAAGTCCTGTAATTCACATAGCAGTTGCGCGTAAACTTGCGCCAGAGTAACGATAATGCGCTGGCGTAACCCGACGCAAGTGGAAGTGGGTGTGATCATATGTAAATGATGGGCGGAGCCCAGCGCAGAGGCTTACGTTCAGCGCATCAACCACGGAGCATGCGCAGTGAGTGAGGCTCCACTCGCCCCCTTTGTGCGCATGCTCACAACTTCCGTCGGCACCACTGCACGGGAAACGTCAGCGCAATGCCTTCCGTTGGGCGTTTAAATGCGCCCGTAGAAGCGCCATTCCGGCACTAAAGTATATCCTGCTCCCCCTCCCCGCAGTGATGTTACTTTTGTTCTGAGATGGCTGCTCCCGTTCCCCGCAAACACACAGGAGAAAGCTGAACTTTAATGGCCAGGAGCTGTCAGCCATCATCTCGGCTATGGAGACCTATGATGTCTTCCTCCATGGCTGTAAAATTTGACAGACAAGCATGGACAGAGGTGTTGTCCTGCAAGTGGGGGTGCTCAGCTAGCTCTTATCGTCGGTAACGCTGCTGTAGCTGCTCTCCTGCTGACCTGTGGCCATCTGGAGTAAAGATAAAGCAGCCTTTTGTAGAAATAACTTTGCGCCGGACGGACGAGATACGCGCGGCGCATGTAGCCAGCGTATGGTGCTAATCCGTTCGTGAATTGGGAAAAATCCCTCATTTGCATATTTGCAGGGGAAATCAATGGGCGCGACTGATGCGCCCAGCGAAAATAAGCGCTGACGATACTCTGGCGTCGGAACGTTCCGCCGGTCGCAAATGACCCGTTATTGGGCGCATCTAGTTTGGTGGGTACGGGCACATAGAAACGACGGCGCATCATCACAGTTACGCGGCGCATATCCAAATACTCCAGCGCAAGTGTTCGTGAATCTGGCCCATCAAGGCATTTTTCAAGCCATACTCGAGTATAAGCCGACCCGAAAATAAGCCGAGGCACCCAATTTTACCATGAAAAAACTGGGAAAACGTATTCTCGAGTATAAGCCTAGGGTAAGAATGCAGCAGCTACTGTAAGATAAAAAGAGGGTCAACAATGCCCATTTGCATGCCTCACTGTGCCCATTTATACGCCTCACTGTGCCCAACTTCACTGTGCCCATTTCAACCTCACTGTACCCATTGCAACCTCGCTGTGCCCATTGCAACCTCGCTGTGCCCATTACAGCGTACCTGAAACAGGCTGCATTGCGGGCGTCGATTTTTTAAAACTTGCAGCCTCCTCCTGGTCCCATCCCGTTCCGTGATAGGCGTTTGACACTATGTTTAGTGTTCCGCCTATCACGGATGTTCTTTCATTCTCGGACAAGAGAAGGTCCGTGATAGGTGGAACACTGAACATAGTGTCTACTGTCCGAGGATGAAAGAACGTCCGTGATAGGCGGAACACAACACAGTGTCAAACGACTATCAGGGAATGGGACGGGACCAGGAGGAAGCCGCGAGTTTTAAAAAATGGACGCCCAAGGTACACTGATTTGAATAATAGGCCTCGTACACACAACTCGTCGTAAATGAAAGATCGTTTTCCTCGACGAGTTCAGGCTTGTCGAGAAAGCTTTTTTGCGTACACACTGTCAAGACAAAATCTCGTCGTTCTCTAACGCGGTGACAACAACACGTACGACATAAAGGGGAAGTTCGAATTTCACGGGCACCACCCTTGGGGCTGCTTTTGCTAATCTCATGTTACTGCGTGTAAAAAGTTGGTGAGAGACGATTCACGCTTTTCAGTCTGTTACAGCGTGACGAATGTGATATCTCCATTACGAATGCTACTTTTACCGAAGGTGCGCTCCCATCTCATACTATATTATGAGCATGCGCGGGTTTCTAAGCATACACAAACGTGTTTCTCGTCGTAAACCAGCCCAACGACGAGAAAATTGAGACTCCCGACGAGGAAAAAGAGAACGTGTTCTCTTTTTTTCTCGTTGAGTTCCACGACAGTTTTCTCGACTAAAAACATACACATGACCGTTTTCCTCTGCAAAAAAGCTCTGCCACCAAGTCTTTTGATGGATTCTGTTGAGGAAAACGGCCGTGTGTACGAGGCCTAGGAGAGGGGTATTTTCAGCCCTAAAAAAAGGGCTTAAAAACTTGGCTTATACTTATATTCGGTATATAAATCATTTTTGTTTTGTTTTTTTTACACAAAAAGAGTGTTCTTTTGGTGGTAATTGTTCAAATCACCACTGGGATTTTTATTTTTTTGCGATATAAACTAAAAAGACTAAAACATTTCCAAAATATATTCTTCTACATGTCCTTGGTAAAAAAAATACATCCCAATAAGTGTATATTAATTTGTTTGTGCAAAAGTTATAGCGTCTACAAAGAAAGCAAACCTAAAGCTGAATAAAAGCCTCTCAAAAGCGGCAGGTGCTGTAAACGAGCATCGTCAGACTTCTATGGAGGCTTTGAAGCACCAAGAAAGCGACATGGGGTATAACTTTTGATGCAAAGCAAACACAATGCGTGAACAGGACTGTAAGGTAACCATTTTATTTAGGGACGGGTACTTTGATTGGCATTACAGTGCTTCAAAAAAGCGTGTCCCATGGCACATTATGAAGCAAGTGTAATGCCGCGTACATACGATCGGATAAACTGATGAGAACGGTCTGAAGGACCGTTTTCATCGGTCCAAACCGATCGTGTGTGGGCGCCATCGGTTATTTAACCATCGGTTAAAAAAAAGCCAACTTGTTTTAAATTAACCCCTTCAATACCGGGCCATAGGGGATTTATGTCTTGAACAACCCCTTGCCGATGAGACTGGACGTCACAGGACGTCCTGTCTTCACGGCGTTCTGTTGCTCTTCTTTTGTTTATAGCGCAAAAAATAAAAACCGCAGAGATGATCAAATACCACCAAAAGAAAGCTCTATTTGTGTGGGGAAAAAAACATAACGATTTAATTTGGGTACAGTGTTGCATGACCGTGCAATTGTCATTCAAAGTGCAACAGCGCTGAAAACTAAAAATTGGTCTGGGCAGGAAGGGGGTGAAAATGCCCTGTATGGAAGGGGTTAAACCAATGGATTCCTAACCGATAGAAAAAAAATGATTGTTAGTACACACGACCATCGGTTAAAAATCCACGCATGCTCAGAATCAAGTCGACGCATGCTTGGAAGCATTGAACTTAATTTTTTTCTTGCAGAACGTTGTGTTTTACGTCACCGCGTTCTGATACGATCGTTTTTTTAACCATCAGTCAGCTTCATCGGTTAACCGATGACAACGGTCCATAAGACAGAACTAGAAACGATGGAAAGACCGAATAAAATGGCTTAGCAAGCCAACTAGGGCAGGACTGTCATTAGAGAAACCAGTGATGAAAATAAAAACCTAGTGGAATTTAAACCTAAGACCTCAGGTAGAGGTGCCTAGACATAGTCCTTCTGTAAACATGCTATTTACCATCTTTCTAGCTAAAGCGGGCCATACACGGTTCGAATTTCGAAAGAATTTTCTTGCGAAAATCATATCAAAGAATTTTCGTTCGTATTTCGCACCGTTAGTGGGCTGCAGCAACAGCCGATTTTCGTGTGGCAAACAAATTTGAGAAATCCGACATGTTGGACATTTTCCGAAAAACAGCCGATTTTCTGATCAATGATGGGAGAATCGTGCGAGAAATGTAATAGAAAAAATAAATGTGCATGTGCAAGAAAAGAAAATCCCTGGAGAGAAACGAATATTCCCGGAGAGAAACGAATATTCCCAGAGAGAAACGAATATTCCCAGAGAGAAACGAATATTCCCGGAGAGAAACGAATATTCCCGGAGAGAAACGAATATTCCCGGAGAGAAACGAATATTCCCGGAGAGAAACGAATATTCCCGGAGAGAAACGAATATTCCCAGAGAGAAACGAATATTCCCGGCAACATGAAAGTTTTGGTCGGCCGAATTTCGAAAATCAATGGTGGCATCACAAAAAAAACGAACTTTCTGATTTTGAAAAGAAAATTTGTTCGAAATTCGACCGTGTATGGCCTGCATAAGTCCTGCTCCATTTTACACTCCCAATTCTGCTTGAAAGAGAACCACATCTGGTTTAGACATTATTTCTCACCTGTGCTGATCTCTTGAAGAACTTCCTCCCCTTTAATCATCACTTCTATTTCTTCCTCAGCTTTGATGTCTGTTTGAGTCTCTCTGGTGTCTCCGGGGTCTGTGAATAGAGATGAGAGTGAAGCCCCCTGTACTGAGATGTATGAGAGTCCCCAGAGAGTGTGTGTGTGGGGGGGGGGGGGGGCTGGTCACGTCTCTTGGCTGGTAACACACAATGACATGATGTGAGGAGGAGAGTTGGGGTCTAATAGAGGCTGATGGCTCCTGACTCCCCCCCTGGGCACATACTGTCCCCCCATTATGGTCTAATGACAGAGGAGGGGGAAGAAGAAAAAATTGTTGTAGTGACTGAACAAGGAGGATCTGGGACTCTTCTCTGGATTGAGTCTGCATTCACACCTGAGGGACGCAACGCGTTTGGCACCAAGGTAGCTTTTTTTTTTGGCACTGCGTCAAGTGCGTTTTTGCAGGTTTGGGATGCCTTTAAAAAATAAGAGATTATTGTAGTGACTGAACAAGGAGGATCTGAGACTCTTCTCTGGATTTAGTGATTATTCCTCACCTGTGCCGATCTCTGGAGGGAATTTCTTCTTCTTATACAGATCATCATTCTTCATAAATGGCTCCTCTTCTTCCTCCATGGGTTCAGTTCTACACTCAGTCTGGTTTACATCCAGCATCACCTATATTACAATAATTTCTTTAAAAGATTTTCAGTTGTCACAAAATATTTTACTGAATACATTTTTAGTCAACCACTTAAGGACCCCTTCACACCGATATATACGTCGGCAGAATGACACCCGTACGTCCTCTTTATGTGCCCAGCCGTGGGGCGCAATCTGGTTCCGAAGCTCCGTGACCGCACCCGCAAGACCCGCGGACCCAATCGCCACCGGTGTCCCGGAGCTGAAGAACCAGGAGAGGTGTGTGCAAACACACCTTCCCCGTTCTTCATTGTGACAATGTCAGTGATCGTTTTTCCCTATATCTGGGAACAGACGATCACTGACATCACACGTCCAGCCCCACCCCCTACAGTTAGAAACACATATGAGGTCACACTTAACCCCTTCAGTGCCCCCTAGTGGTTAACTCCTAAACTGCAATTGTCATTTTCACAGTAACAGTGCATTTTTATAGCACTTTTCACTGTAAAAATGACAATGGTCCCAAAAATGTGTCAAAATTGGCTGATGTGTCCGCCATAATGTCGCAGTCACGAAAAAAATCACTGATCGCCGCCATTAGTAGTAAAACAAATGTATTAATAAAAATGAAATAAAACTATCCCCTATTTTGTAAACGCTCTAAATTTTGCGCAAACCAATCGATAAATGCTTATTGCGATTTTTTTTTTTACTAAAAATAGGTAAAAGAATATGTATCGGCCTAAACTGAGGAAAAAAATATTTTGTTTATATATTTTTGGGGATATTTATTATGGCAAAAAGTAAAAAAATATTGAATTTTTTTCAAAACTGTCGCTCTATTTTTGTTTATAGCGCAAAAAATAAAAACCGCAGAGGTGATCAAATACCACCAAAAGAAAGCTCTATTTGTGGGGAAAAAATTGCGCCAATTTTGATACCGTCACCATCCAGACACATCCCTTGTCTGTTACTGGATAATGTCCCAGAATTCCCGGCACCGCTCACCTCTCCTGTCAGCAGATCAATGATCTTCTGGGTGACATCTAGAATCTTCTTATTGTCTTTTCTCAAAGAGTGAGATAGAGGCCTCATGAAGGAACTTGATGTTTTCTTCATGTTGGAAGGAGCCAAGCCATCAGATAATGATAACCTGAATGCTATATAATTCTATATATAAAGCAAAAATGACAGATTATACACCCATCCAAACAATATATTTTTCCTATTAAATTCGAGTAGCATGATATTAGGTGACCCTCAAAAATCCTCCTCACCACTCTGGTCAGGTCTGTGTTTTATTAATAGAGATAAGAGTGATGTCATGTGACCTCCCAGAATCCTCCTCACCTCTCCGGTCAGGTCTGTGTTTTATTATTAGAGATAAGAGTGATGTCATGTGACCTCCCAGAATCCTCCTCACCTCTCCGGTCAGGTCTGTGTTTTATTAATAGAGATAAGAGTGATGTCATGTGACCTCCCAGAATCCTCCTCACCTCTCCCGTCAGGTCTGTGTTTTATTAATAGAGATAAGAGTGATGTCATGTGACCTCCCAGAATCCTCCTCACCTCTCCGGTCAGGTCTGTGTTTTATTAATAGAGATAAGAGTGATGTCATGTGACCTCCCAGAATCCTCCTCACCTCTCCGGTCAGGTTTGTGTTTTATTAATAGAGATAAGAGTGATGTCATGTGACCTCCCAGAATCCTCCTCACCTCTCCGGTCAGGTCTGTGTTTTATTAATAGAGATAAGAGTGATGTCATGTGACCTCCCAGAATCCTCCTCACCTCTCCATTCAGCAAGTAGATGATCTCCAGGGTGAGGTCTAATATTTTATTAGTCATGTGACTCCGCTCCTCCTCCATCCTTAGGTGGTTTATTTAGGAGATGTTCCTAGTACACCTTTTTTGCTTTTAACTAAGCTGCGTTTTCCATAATAAAAAAAAATATCTGCAATGAAAAAAAGTGTGTATAGGTATATTATATAAAAATAATTATAGACGAACAATAGAATAGTGAACAAGTGGGAGGGACGGGGAAGGGAAGAGGAAGCACACTGCCCCAGTGTAAAAGCATTCATTGATTTCAATTTAAAGAAGTTTTCGTGAGCTTTTAGGTGCTTTTTTTTTTTTATAGTGTGAAAGCCTGAGTGCTTTCACACTGAGGTGCTGTGCTGGCAGGGCACCAAAAGAAGTCCTGCAAGCAGCTACTTTGCAGGTGATTTAGGAGCGTTGAATACACCGTTTCTAAAGCGCACCTTCCCATTGAGGCGCTTTTTTAATGCCAAATCGCCTGAAAAATGTCTCAGCGTGAAAGGGGTTTCAGCGGAGCTTTACCAGCGGTTTTCAGGCGCTGGCAGTGTGAAAGGGCTCTGAAAACACCTGAGCTTTCACATTGGGATTGCAGATGATGCTTCTTTCAGGTGCTTTTTTTAACACTGAAGTGTCTGAAAAATGGCCCAGTGTGAAAGGGGGTGTTAGACGGGCGGCCTCAGTGGGTGGAACGGTCGCCGTCATCTTGGCCACACTTAGCCAGCAGCTGACATCTTCTTACACCCAGCCCATGTAGTTCGGGCTGGGTGTAACAAGATGTCTGCTGATACTTACTGATGGCGAGCGCAGAGTGTACCAAGATGGGGCGCTGCAGCATAGCATTTCCTCATGTCCTTTATTGCTGCGTTTCAGTGCCTGCCCATAAGTGCCAGCCACCTGTCAGTGCCGCCTATCAGTGCCAGCCACCCATCAGTGCCATCGGTGCCCATAAGTGCCACCCATCAGTGCCAGCCACCTGTCAGTGCCATCAGTGCCCATAACTGCCGCCTGTAAGTGCCATCGGTGCCCATAACTGCCACCCATCAGTGCCAGCCACCTGTCAGTGCCCATCAATGGCGTCCCTGGGGGGGAGAAATCGGCCCGGCTCCATATGAATGCAGCATATTTATTCAGTACATGGAGTTACTCCTACAGTTACAGTTAAAGTTACTAGTTAGTTAGTTGGAGTTACAGTTACTCCTCAATAGTTATATTTTCTATAAGACACAATTTATGCCCCTAGTGCTACACTCCCCAGCTAATGTTCTACACATCAGAGGACTTGCAGGAAGATGATGACGTGTGGAGATGACATGGTCCCCCATTCAGTCCACACAGAGTGCTGGGACCCCGTTTTCTCATAATAAAAAATACATTATTACCTTCTCCTCACTAGGCACACACTTTACATCTTCACACCCCCATCAGGAAGTTTATTTTAAAAAAACTCCTCCCTACTCCACTTGGCTACAAGAAAATGGATGCCTCTTGCTGGGGTACAATGATGCAAAAAAATCCAATATTTAACAAGACCTTTTATCAGAAGTAAAAGATTTGGAACTCTGAAAAGAAAAAAAAATATCTGAGATAACTTTTAAACGAAGTGTATAGCATTTGACCTACAACAAAATGGCCGCAGCCTTTCTTGCACTGTGGACACTTTTTCCTTTGACATAGAAGAGAGTCTCCCTCTAGTGGTGGCTCTTTATTCACGTTGGTGTTTCGTCAGATTAGGCGACCGATACGTGCATGATTTTTTTTCAGAACACCGTCAGAAAGTGTAACGGAAGTCTGTCCTCTGTAGCAACCAGGAAGCAGAGCTGGGCGTCCGTGGAACGCACACAGCGGAAGTGGGAGAAGAATAATGATGATGATAGAGGGGAGACAGGCAGCTGTTCAGGGCTGATGAGGGTCCCACGTTTCCAGCTTGAGCTGGAGTAATAAAATATTGATAATATCTAAAAATAATAAAAATAAACATGATAATATTTATTATTATTATTGTTATTATATATAACTAATAATAATAATAAAGATATAAATATACAATCAAGACTAACCATATTATATAAACATTGTATGATAGATAATAATATACAGCATAATACAAATATATACAAAACAATAATAATAATTGTAAATATATATATATATATATATATATATATATATATATATTAGGGTTGTCCCGATACCACTTTTTTAAGACCAAGTACAAGTACCGATACTTTTTTCAAGTACTCGCCGATACGGAATACCGAATACTTTTTTTTTTTTAATGTCATGTGACAGTGGCGGTTTTTTATTTTTTTACTTTTTTTTATACATTTTTTTTATATTTTTTTTTACAGTGGTGTTTTTATTTTTATTTTTTTTAGAGGGGGGGTAGTGGATTGTCAGTGTGTTTTTTAATTTTTTATTACGATTTCATTTTATTTTTTTATTTTTTTATTTATTTATTGCAATTTTTTTTTTTTTTTTTTAATCAGCCCTGTTGGGGGCGCTTTGGTGAGATATCAGGGGTCTTAACAGACCTCTGACATCTCCCCTTAAACAGAGAAAGGTACTAGGGAAACAGATTCTCCTGTCCCTTTCTCAGCAGCCTCAGCAGCTGAAAATGAATGGAGAGAAGACAGCGTCTTCTCTTCATTCATAAACTGAAACATTGTAATCACAGTTTACGATGTTTCAGTTCTGTGAATGGACAGAGTCATCGCTGACTCTGTCCATTCGGAACAGTAAGGAGCCGGGTTTACCGGCTCCTAACGCCGCTCTCCATCCTGACAGATCCAGGGGGACAGGGAGGAGAGAAGGAAACAGCGGGGGGGCCACGGGGGAGAGAAGTAAACAACGGGGGACACGGAGGAGAGAAGGAAACAGCGGGGGGGCCACGGGGGAGAGAAGGAAACAGTGGGGGACACAGGGGAGAGAAGGAAACAACGGGGGGCACGGGGGAGAGAAGGAAACAGCGGGGGACACGGAGGAGAAAAGGAAACAGTGGGGGACACGGGCAAGAGAAGGAAACAGCAGGGAACGCACGGGGGAGAGAAGGAAACAGCGAAACAGCGGGGGACGCACGGGGGAGAGAAGGAAACAGCGGGGGAGACGGAGGAGAGAAGGAAACAGCGGGGGACACGGAGGAGAGAAGGAAACAGCGGGGGGCACGGGGGAGAGGAGAAAACAGCGGGGTGCACGGAGGAGAGAAGGAAACACCGGGGGGCATGGGGGAGAGGAGGAAACATAGGGGGGCACGGAGGAGAGAAGGAAACAGCGGCGGGGGACACGGAGGTGAGAAGGAAACAGCGGGGGGACACGGAGGAGAAGGAAAACACCGGCGGGGGACACAGAGGGAGAGAGACTGCAGCAAAACGGAGGGGGGCTGGAGGAGGACACAGGACAAGTATCGGGTGAAGCATCGGGAGCATTTGCCCGAGTACAAGTACTCGGGCAAATGCTTGGTATCGATCCAGATACCGATACTAGTATCGGTATCGGGACAACCCTAATATATATATATATACACAAACATACTAATAATAATATAACATAATATATAAAGACACAAATATATAATAACAAATAATAAAATATAAACATTATAATGATAAATAATAAAAATAATAATGAAAATAATAAAAAACATAACAATACTAAGGATAATAATATATGATTTAGCAAGGTCCCGGACCTCCAAAGGCCTAATGGTGACCTCCAGAGTCCGAGACAACTGACACCCGTCTTTGTAGAGTGGGTTACAAGGCATGGTGGGTGTGATGCAAGATGGAGCGATGGACGCCAGACACTTTTTGAATGCAAAAGAGATTTATTGTCTCTTAACGAAACTGTGGGACAGCGGGTTAGGGCCAGGACACCCTTAAGTAGATGCAAAGATAATTGGCAGACTCTGAGACTTCTATAGGTAGAGTGTTGTCTCCTATGGCAACAAATCTTGTAACAGCCGCTAACGGTAGTTGTATTTAAAGGAACACTAAAGAAAAAAATGTTTTTTTGTAAAATAACAAACATATTATACTTACCTCAACTGTGCAGCTCGTTTTGCACAGAGTGTCCCTGAACCCATGTCTTCTGGGGTCCCTCGGCGGCTGTCTCGGCTTCTCCTCGCAAGAGCTTTCCACCTTCATGCAAGCGAGCTTGCATGGTGGAAAGCTTTTGCGGGCGCACTCCCGTGATACAGCAGCGGGCATAGCCGCTGACTGTATCACTCGGCCCCGGCCCCCCCAGCGCCGCGTCATCGGATGTGATTGACAGCAGCGCCAGCCAATGGCTGCTCTGCTATCAATCCGTCCAGCCTAGTCAATAAACGGCCAGGCTTGGAACTGAAGAGGATCACGGGGACGCGCGTGGGCCTTTCGAGGGGTGAGGTAAGTAAAACATGGGTTCGGGGGGGGGGTACCGTCGGATGTTTTTTCACCTTAATGCATAGGATGCATTAAGGTGAAAAAACATTTACCTTTACAACCCCTTTAACTGTTGGCAACACGGAATAGTTCTTCTCTTACACTACAGTCTCTCACTGTAGAGTTTTACGCACTGAGCTTCCAGTCTCTCACTAGACCTTAAGATCCAATTGCCACTAAATCTCCTGAGCTCTTCAACAGCTAGCACGCTGTATACTCTTCAAGCTTCACCCCCGCTATCCTGCTGGGTCCCTAGCTTGGTACTCGATGCTCCTCAAGCGTCACATCCGCTGACCTGCTGGGTCCCTGGCTTGGCGCCTGCTGAAGCTTTCCCCCTTCTTCACCGTCCCTGGTTGGTGAGAAGACTGCTCTGGTACTGGCTCCAGCTTACTCACTGTAGTCTCCGATAACAAGGTGGATAGTCCCTTAGTGTCGACAGCCAGTGGCATCTCTTGGGGGGGTGGGTGGTGTGGTCCGCACCTGGGTGCCACCTGCCACAGGGGTGACACCATCCCGAGGGTGAGGAAACTACCTTTGGCAGTTTTTTTTCAGCTGGAAACCCACCTCCAGCCCCGCGGTTGTGCCTGCCATGTGTTTTTCTCCTCCTCTCTTTGTCTATCCAAGCCTGTCACGATCTACTGTCCACCCGGGCGTCGCAGCTGCACACTGTTCTTTCCTCTCCAGTTGCCGCCCGGGTGTTCCGTGTACCTGAGCCATCCGAGCTGGTGCGGTAATGGGCAAGGGGTGTCGGCTTGCGATTGGGGGGGATGTCCTCCACCACCCAAAGTGAGATGAGGGGAGTGGCTTGCCGATGAGATTGGTTGTTGCTGCTGGACACAACTATATTACATGTAGGGGGGTGGTTTCTCCGGAGGGGATGTTTGTACTAATTGTGAATCGGGGGCTGCTCTACCCAAACTCAACTGCACAGAGGAGGTGAGTATAATATGTTTGTTTTGAAAAAAAAGTAAGCAAGACTTTTAAATCACTTTTATTCTGGATAAAACATGAGATAATGTACAAAGACGTGTTTAGGGGCGGGGCAGGGGTTGAGGTTGGGTGGGGCAACTGCTGGCTAGTAGCTCAGGACTTGACATTTTGAGCCCTGTCTTAAGCTGTCATCACTGCCTTGGAGGGATGGTTCTTAAGGTTGGCTTTACCACTGGAAACCATTACCAACAATGGTCCACCACTTATTGAGAGTTTGAGACTTTCCTTAAAAGAGAATAAAGCTCATCTTACTATGTCATCTTTATCCCGAGGTGTCGGTCTCTCTATAGTTATCAGGTATGTGATTTGTTGACATAATACCATCCAGTCCACACAGAGTGCTGAGACCCCCGTCTCTCATAATAAAAATACATTATTGCTTCTTCCTTAGTGGGCACACACTTATTAGCTACCAGTGTTGCCAACCGTCCATATTTTTACGGACAGTTCGTAAAAACGGGCACTTTTTCCCCCGTTTGTAAATGTCAGCTATTGCGGAAAAGTGCCAGTAAAAATAGCCGACATCGGTTTGGCTTGGAACTGCACATGGAGATTGGAGGCAGGGGGTGATGGTGGCTGCGGTGGCACTGCAGAGGGGGATGGAGGCAGGGGGTGATAGGAGGCAGGGGGCCTGAGATTGAAGACAGGGGGTGTTAGTGGCAGGGGGTGATTGGAGGCAGGGGGTGTTGGTGACACCGCAGCGGGGGAATGGTGGCACAGCAGAGGGTGGGGGATGGAGACAGGGGTTGTTGGTAGCACCGCAGATGGGGGTGGAGGCAGGGGGTGATTGGAGGCAGAGGGCCAGGGGGAGATTGGAGGCAGGGGTGTTAGTGGCAGGGGGTGATTGGAGGCAGGGGGTGTTGGTGGCACCGCAGAGGGGGATAGTGGCATCGCAGAGGGTGGGGATGGAGACAGGGGTTGTTGGTGGCACTGCAGAGGGGGATGGAGGCAGGGGGTGATTGGAGGCAGGGGGCCTGGGGGAGATTGGAGGCAGGGGGAGATTGTGGCACCGCAGAGGGGGGTGGAGGCAGGGGGAGATTGGAGGTAGGGGGTGTTAGGCAGAGCGTGATTGGAGGCAAAAAGAAAACAAATACTAAGCTTGCTTTAGTACTATCCCCCCAGAGCTACAACTAAAAGGCTGACAGTCTCCTGCGCATTCACCCCACCATAGCAACCAGTCAGCAGCTGGGTGGGCAGAATGGACACAGAAGCTGTTCTGAAAGCAGCTGAACTTTCTTGCAATGCCTAGTAACAAGGATTCTCCTTTGAACTGTTCACCAGAGTGAACACTAGAGGTAAAAATATTTAAAAATATGTCTAGCACTGCAGCAGCCATGTTTTTGTAGCACAAACTTGTATGGATTTATGAATTATACTAGAGGAAAAGAAAATGGAAATATACTCTAATATATGACTGTGTATTCTTTATGTATTGTTAATAATAATTATGGCTTAGGAAATAATTTATTTTAGACTAGACAAGCTGCCCTTCATTATTAGGTGGCCATTTTGTTGTAGCCCTGTTCTAGTTTAGTGAGAATTCTGTGGGGCTGGAGTCGAGTGTGAGCCCAGTGAGGAGGAGGTAATGATGTCTTCTTATTATGGGATAAGGGGGTTCCAGCACTCTGTGGACTGGATGGGGGGGGGATCAAATGATTTCAGGTCACGTACCTTAAAAAGATACACATTTGGCATGTTTTTTTTTTTTTTATATATATATTATATTTAATATTGGGCTCTGTTTTGAGAAATTCCTTGGAATTATCTTATTGATCATTATACGGATAATCTTTTTATTTTGTATTCTTTCAATCAAGGCTTCAGTTTAATTTCCATTTGTATGTCTTTGCTTTGCTGTCACAATGGGGACTCACCTTTATCAAAGAGCGCGGGGGACAGTAATGGGGTAAAAGGTGATTCTGCTTTCCTTCTGGAACATTAATAGAACAGAAGGCGACATCCTTAAAGCGGAGGTTCACCCTAAATATAGTCTTTCTCATGTGATCCAGCATACTGGCGTCAGCGCCAGTATGCTGTTTTTTTTTTTTAAATCCCCCACTTACTGTATTATCTTCAATTTTAATTTCTTTCCCCCGCGGTGGATGGCGCCTATACAGCCCGTCACATCTTACGAAAATACCTGATTTAGGACTCGGGTATTCTCGGCGCAATGCGGCGCCTGCGCACAGACCTAGGAGCTGACTGCGCAGGCGCCGTATTTCTCCGAGTCCTATTCCTATTTTTTTGGAGGGCGTGACGCGCCATAGCCGTATGACTCGGAGAAATACGGCGCCTGCGCAGTCAGCTCCTAGGTCTGTGCGCAGGCGCCGCATTTCGCCGAGATTACCCGAGTCCTAAATCGGGTATTTTCGTAAGATGTGACGCGCTATACTGGCGCCATCCACCAGGGGGGGAAAGAAATTAAAATTGAAGATAATACAGTAAGTGGGGGATTAAAAAAAAAAAAAAAAACAGCATACTGGCGCTGACGCCAGTATGCTGGATCACATGGGAAAGATTATATTTAGGGTGAACCGCCTCTTTAAGAAAAAAACAAGTGGAACAGTCTACCCATTGGCCCCACCTCTCTCTGTAACACGTGTGCGTGTGTGTGTGTATATATATATATATATATATATATATATATATATATATATATATATAAAATACTATTTTCAGGTCCTCAGACAGCCAAAACAAGGACAAAAAAAAATATTTCTGAGGTCACTAAACTGATCGCCTGACCAAGGATGGAGAAGGAGCGGAGTCACACTACAGAGAGGATACTAAACCTCACAATGGAGATCATCTACCTGCTGACCGGAGAGGTAAGAAAGATTCTGGGAGCTTGAAAGACATCACTCTTATCACTTCTAATAAAACACAGACCTGACCAGAGAGGTGAGGAGGATTTGGGGAGGTCACATGACATCTCTCTTATCTCTATTTATAAAACACAGACCTGACCGGAGAGGTGAGGAGGATTCTGGGAGGTCACATGACATCACTCTTATCTATATTCATAAAACACAGACCTGACCGGAGAGGTGAGGAGGATTCTGGGAGGTCACATGACATCACTCTTATCTCTATTTATAAAACACAGACCTGACCGAAGAGGTGAGGAGGATTCTGGGAGGTCAAATGACATCACTCTTATCTCTATTCATAAAACACAGACCTGACCAGAGAGGTGAGGAGGATTCTGGGAGGTCACATGCCTAAACTTTTATCTCTATTAATAAAAACCAGACCTGACTGGAGAGGTGAGGGGGATTCTGGGAAGTCAAATGACGTCACTCTTATCTATATTAATAAAACACAGACATAATTGCAGAGATGAAATGTACTGTAATAACAAATATTTTAATGAAATGAGAGTGTTTGATTTAGCTGAGATGGTGACATACTCTGGTGGTTTGCCTTTTAATATAGAATTATATAGCTTTCAAGTTATTGGATGGTTTTGTGGCTTCCAACATGATGAAGACCCAAAGCCCTGTTATAGAACCTCCAACTCACTCCCTGAGAAAGATCCAGAAGATTGAAGAAGTCACCAGTGAGATCATAAATCTGCTGACAGGAGAGGTGAGCGGTGATGGGAATTCTGGGACATTATCCAGTAACAGACAAGGGATGTGTCTGGATGGTGACGGTATCATTGTGTGTGTCAGGTTCCTATAAGGTGTCAGGATGTTAGTGTCTCTTACGACATGGAAGAAGGGAAGTATATAGAAGGACACAAGGATCTCTACAAGGACGTCATGATGGAGAAGCGGCCGCCCCTCACATCTCCGGGTAAGAGGAGACTTTCATTTCTTGTATTGAGGATCCCCCTAAATACACATTTAGGACTACCCACGGAGGAGCTGCTAAACGCCTTTAGAAGCCCTTTTGTTAATCACGAATGATCTGCTCTTTGTTTTATAACCTGTCTGTGACACACAGCTGGAGTTGCATGCTCCATATCTCTCTGCCCATCCCTGCCCACCTCTTAGCTGAGTAGCAAAGGTAAGAGAAGGTTATTAACTCTGCAGGCTCTGCTCATGCAGTGTAATCACTGCACCATCAGAGAGAGGTATGTGATCTTTCTGCAGACAGTCCACATCTTATAGGCCAAGTCCAACCTGGCGGGGATCTGCGGCAGTTTTCTGCATCCAAAACAACCACATTTCCTTTGTTAACTAGGAGCAGATTTCACTCTAACATAGAAACTGTCACAGATAGAACAGAAACAGGTCTATCAACTTAGCTAATGTGGTGTGTGCCAGTTTCCTGTGCCATTATTATGGCGCAGGATGCTTAGTTAAATTGTATTCGGTCAGTGTGTGTGTGTTTCCTACAGATGGATCCAGTAAAAGAAATCCACCAGAGAAATGTCCCCGCCCTCTGTATTCCAGGGATTCCATGCAGGAACAACACAAGATACCACTAGCTGATCAGGTAAATGGAAAACATTTAAAACCACCTTTTTTTATTAACCCATAAAACTCTACCCCCAGTTCCGCTGCGGCTCCTGTGCGAATATGACAGGAGCCCTGTGCGTTTTTTAGTCCATTTCAGGTCCGAATTCAGCCCAAAATTTGGGCTGTAATTGGACCAAAATGGTGAACCAGAACGCACCGGACCCCTGCTGTGAGTCGCATGCGGCAATATTGTGAACCCAGCCTAAAACTTGTTATGACATGAGTTCCTCAGCATATCTGCCTTTACTCTGCCTTTTCTTTACTTAATGGAACTCTAGCTAAGGAATTCAGTTTTATTCTTGTGTAGGTTACACTGAAGATAAACCAAATCGATTATAAAACTGAAGTTAAAGAGGAAGAAGACGATCCCTATGTGATGGGTGATGAGCCATGTAAGGAGGAGGAAATATCTCCAGAGATCAGCACAGGTGAGTAATAAACACTAAATCCAGAGAAGAGTCCCATATTCTCCTTGTTCAGTCACTACAACAATCTCTTCTTCTCCCCCCTCCTCTGTCAGTAGATCAGTTGTGTCAAACTTAATTTCACTGCGGGCCACAACAGCAATTTGGTTGCCCTTAAAGGGCCAGTTGTATCTGAGGTGTGCTACATACAAAGTGCAGGGTTCTAGAGTGTGTTACGTACAGCGTGCAGCATTCAAGAGTGTATTATGTTCAGAGTGCAAATTTCAGGATTATGCTACATACAGAGTGCAAAGTTCAGGAGTGTGTTATGTTCAGAGTGCAGAGTTCAGGATTATGTTACGTACAGAGTGCAGAGTTCAAAAGTGTGTTACGCTCAAATAGCAGAGTTCAGGATTGGGGTTGAGCCGAAAACCCTTGGTTCGTTTTGCAGCAAAAAATGCGAACAGGCAAAAAATGTGTACACCGTTAAAGACTATGGGACACATACATAAAAAAAAATCGAAAGTGGTCATTTTAAAGGTTAATATTAGGGCTGTTACTGATTAAAAAATGTTGTGTTCGATTAATCGTTTTTTTTTTTTTAATCGATTAATCGACTTATTTCGATTAATTATAACGCACATACAGATCCAACTACATTTGGCTGATCTCCTTGCAGGCTGATTCCCAGTGCAGCTACCAACCACGGGAAAAATGGATAGCAGGATACAAAACACACACAAAGGCAGCGCTCTATGGGAATAGCATTAAAACTTTTATAGTTTTCAAGTAGAAAACAGAATAAATATTGCACTGGAGATAAAATCGATGTAGCTACATAAACTGTAAAAATTGGTGTAATACCAAACGGTAGCAAAATCAGTCATAAAAACATGTAACTAAGTATGATACTGTATACAAATGTGTACAACGATACCACTGCTGAATCCAGATGAGGAGGGGTTAACATCAGTCCGTCGGCATGTAGATGTCCCATGAAGGGAACTATCACAACTCCCAGTGGATGGTGGTAGAATCCCAGGTTGATAGAGGGAAATGATAGTGAGAAGTGTAACAGCCCTTGTGTGTGGCAGATAGGAAGGTCCCGCTGGCATGCAGATATGAAGGCACAGCAAAGGAGCCCTTCAGATGGACACGGCAAGCCCCGCCGGTGTCCGTGACGTTACCGGATCTCCGACGGAACTCCCTGAAGGCCCAGAAGCCGGCGGAGAGGCGAGTACCAATCAAGAGAATTTTAATCGATCAAAAAAATTAAAGATTCATCGATTAATTAAAAGTTAATTTGCACAGCCCTAGTTAATATGCAAGTTATTGTCATAAAAAAGTGTTTGGGGACCTGAGTCCTGCCCCAGGGGACATGTATCAATGCAAAAAAAGTTTTTAAAAACTGCATTTTTTTCGGGAGCAGTGATTTAAATAATGCTTAAAGTGAAACAATAAAAGTGAAATATTTCTTTAAATTTTGTGCTTTTGGGGTGTCTATAGTATGCCTGTAAAGTAGCACTTGTTTTCCGTGTTTATAACAGTCCCTGCACAAAATGAAAAAAGGTCATTTAAAACTACTCGCGGCTATAATGAATTGTCAGACCCCTTTGGGTCTGGTATAAATATTAAGGGGGGCCCCCGAACCAAAATTAAAAACAAATGCGTGGGGGGTGCCCCCCAAATTCCATATCATGCCTTCAGGTCTGGTATGGATATTAAGCGGAACCCTGTGCCAATTATTATTTTTTTAAATGGCGTAGGGATCCCCCCTCAAAAGCCCAAATAAAAGAAAATGGCGTGGGGTTCCCCCAAAAAATCCAAACCAGACCCTTATCCGAGCAAGCAACCTGGGAAGCAGGAGGAAAATAGGGGGGACGGGAGAGCGACCCCCCCATCCTGAACTGTACCAGGCCACATACTCTCAACATGGGGAGGATGTCCCCATGTTGATAGGGACAAGGGCCTCATCCCCACAACCCTTGCCCAGTGGTTGTGGGGTCTGCGGGCGGAAACAAAGGGGGGTCTCCAGATCCCGCCCTCCCTATGTGAATTGGTAAGAAGTACATTGTACCCCTACCATTTCACAAAAAAAAAGTGACAAAATGTTAAAAACCACAGGAGACAGCTTGGAACAAGTCCTTTATTAAAAATAAAAAAATTAAAAAAGATTCCAGCGATGTAATCCATTCTGGATCTCCAGTGAGGATACGACGCACACGATCCTGCCTCCACGGGAGGCACCCGACGATTGACGCGCTCCAGCCTGACAGCTCTTATATAGCTGTGTATCCATAAACTGTTGATTACAGAGATTGTGGCTGAAGGCAGAACATCAGGTCAGGAACCGAGATGATGAAGGATAGTTCAGGTTAATAGGGCACTCCACCAGGATTGCTGGTTCAGGATGTGTGGCTTGCCGGAGCTCCCTGCAGGCTTGAGATAGGAGCACACCGTGTCCACTAGAGCTGGGAAGAGGGGCAGCCAGCGCAGGCACTCAGAAGTAACATAAAGCCAAACAGGAGACAGAAGTGTAGTCAGAAGGATAGCCGGAGTCAGCAACAAGCAGGCAATGAGGTACCAAAGCATCAGACAGAGCGATGTCAGAAGTAAGCTGAGGTCAGGAACCAATGATCAAAAGTATAAACAGGATCCAAGGTCAGGTCAATAACTACCCAGGTCACCAACAGATATCTTACAATTCAAGCGGGGCACAAGGAAACAGCTGAAGACCAGTCAGTGTTGAGCAACCTTTAAATAGGCCGCTCGGAGACACCCCATTACCCACAGTGCAACCAATACCCAGCGGACACCGTTCCGCTGGAATACCCCAGAGGGGCCGATATGACCACTGGACCCTCCACCACTTCCATCCAATCTGTTCTCTTCCACCATCAAAGACCAAAGGACACCGCCGTGATCACTGCTATGATGACCTGAATCCATGACCTGAAAGAAAGAAAAGACACACAACAGAAACACAGGGAGGGTGGATGGGAAAACTGCCTCCTTCCTCGTTCTCTTCCTGACTGCCTTGTGCCTGCCCTGCCGCCCCCCTTTTATACCGCTCCGCCCCCCTTGCAGAAAACTTCCTCCTGACCACCCCTCTCGGCCAAACATAACACTTCCCTAGTTTCCCATTCACAGGATAATGCCTAACCCTGCGTTACACTCCACGTTGTTCCCCTTCACTCCGGGCTTCCCTGTAGGTTTTAAACATGAAATTACAGATTGTGGGATGCATTTCTCTCACATACTCCACCTGCAGCAACTTCTTAATTTAGAGACTCGGCTGCATGGGCCTTTTGGGTTCATGTGGCTTAGGCTGCATGGACCACAGATTACCTTAGTCCCTGTCAGGAGCCTAACGCCCCGGGGGATCTGGGTTGGGCCCTTTTCGGAGGGCCAATTGACGTTGCACCCGTCA
Source organism: Rana kukunoris (assembly GCA_029574335.1). Taxonomy (NCBI): domain Eukaryota; kingdom Metazoa; phylum Chordata; class Amphibia; order Anura; family Ranidae; genus Rana; species Rana kukunoris. The sequence continues at coordinate 173,495,370 of CM056056.1, read as the reverse complement.
CAGTTTTTTGTTGCACCTCCTTATGTGTGTGCACATTTTTCCTGCACCGGGTGAAGTTTTTGGGTTGCGTTTTGCACGCCACAGGCTTTTCCATACCTCCCAACTTTTCAACTTCAGAATGAGGGACAAATGACGAAGTTGTGGGGGGGGGTTCCGCGGATCAGAGTTGTTGAGCAGGGGGGGGGGGGGGTGGGGGGATCAAAGTTCTTGAGCGGGGGGGTGGGGAGTTTCGCAGATCAGAGTTTTTGAGCAGGGGGAGGACAGCGGTAATCGTGGGGAGGCACTGAATAGCCCTGATCGTGGGACCGCTGGATTTACTTTGATTTACAGTTCCATGAAATCCGGGACGGTTGGGAGGTATGCTTTTCAATAGAAAAAAACTTCTTAATTTAGAGACTACTTTTGTGACTCCTGTTTTCTCTCTGATTCTTATTTCCGTAGATGGAAGATACAAAGGGTATGACAAGGAACAACGTGCTGTAAGCAGCTCTTCAGGAAAAAAAACTGTAGCCTCAAATGTCCATCCAGCACCTTCTACTGCAAATCCATTAAATGATTCCTCTACACTTGAGCACCCGCCTACTATCACCCATCGTAGAAAGGTTGACACCTTCTTACGTTCTGAGTATGACGCACATCATACCCAGAAAGGGCAAGCTGTTTTGCACCAGGAGAGTCACTCATCAGAGAAGCCATATTCCTGTCCCGAATGTGGAAAATGTTTTTCCTGGAAATCCTCTCTCACCACGCATGAAAAAATTCACAAGGGAGAGAAGCCGTTCGCCTGTTCCGAGTGTGGGAAATGTTTCCCTTGGAGGGCCTTCCTCCTCAAACACCAGAAAACTCACTTGGCCGAAAAACCCTTTCCGTGTTCAGAGTGCGGGAAGAGTTTCTCGGAAATATTTCTTCTTCTAAGACATCAAAAAACCCACACAGGTGACAAACCCTTTGCCTGTTCTGAATGCGGGAAATGTTTTTCCCAGAAATCAGATTTTGAGAGGCATTTGAGAACCCACACGGGGGAGAGGCCATATTTATGCTCTGAATGCAGTAAGAGTTTTTCTCAAAAGGAGCAGCTTATTACCCATCAGAGAATTCACACGGGAGTAATGCCTTATTTGTGTACAGAGTGCGGGAAATGTTTTTCATTGAAAGGCCGTCTCGTCATACACCAGCGAATTCACACTGGTGAGAGTCCGTATTCGTGTTCAGTGTGTGGGAGGGGTTTTAAAAACAAGTCAAATCTGTGTAGACATGAGAAGGTGCATACTGGTGATCGGCCACATTTATGTTCCGAATGTGGGAAGTGCTTTAGCGATAAATCTGATTTGATTAGACATGAGCGAGTCCACACAGGTGCTCAGCCGTATTCCTGTTCTGAATGTGGGAAACGGTTCTCCTATAAGTCTACCCTGGCATCGCATCTCAATATCCACAAGGTTCAAAAGGCTCCTACATCAGAATCTGACAGCTAATGCCTTGTACACGCGATCGGAATTTCATGCCCTCCCCCGCCTTACCACTTTAATGTACTGGTGCAGCAGGGGTTAATTAGAATTAAGGAGCTTCAGTGGGTGGGTTAAAATGTGTTGGGGCGGGGCTTGGCATGGCCTAGCGGGGATCCAGTCTGAGACTGCCATTCACACAAAAATGAGGTCTCTTGGCAACCGGGCCTTTGCGCCGAGTGGCTGCATATTTGCGTGCAACAGCGCCAATACAGCTGTGCCCGAGAGCATGCACTGTGTGTGCTCCTGGTGGCTAATGATCATGTGACTGCCGTGACAGCCAATCACAGCGGTCACATGGCCATAAGCCCCATCCCGCCTCCCGGCATTCTAAAGCCCTTAAAGGGCAGGCAGGAGTCGGCGCCAAGGGGTTAATTTGGCTGCACTTAGGCTTCAGTCCTTTCTGAAAGTTGTAAAGAGCTTACAATCTAATGTTTGTTGCACAGTCCCCACATATGTATGCAGTCTACAGTTTTGGTCACATGCCAGCAAATCTTCCAGCATGTTTTTAGTTTATGGGAGCAAACCATGCCAACTTGACAAGTTCATATGGACGCAGTGGCGGTGCATCCTCTCCTCTGCACCATCACACAACAATACATAGATTCATGCATTGCATGAATCTATGTATTGTCGCCGGCCCCATGTTGAGCGCCGGCCATCTGAATAAAAGCGATGGGTGCATTTTGGAAGTGTCTATCAGAGCCAGCGGCTTCCCGAATGCAGCCTGTTGGCTCTAATCGGCTTCCAAATGGTTAACCAGAGGGCGCACAGGGTGTGCGTTCCCTGGTTAACACTGACACGCGTCTCAGCCAATCAGGTTCACCGGGTCTGGATACCGCTCACCCGATTGGCTGAAGCAACATTGAGGGCGGGAGAAGACATCGAGGGATTGTGGAGGAGGATGGCTGACCCGAGAAAGGTAAGTGCTGGGGGGTCAATCTGGTGGCATTTTATGGGGCGACAATTGATGGTTACAGTGGCGACAATTGATGGCACAGTGGCGACAATTGATGGCTGTTACAGTCACGTAAACGCTGAATAAAACTCAATGGAATTCCAGCTAGAGAGGTTTCTCAGCATAAACCACAACTGCACTCTCTTGTGTGAACAGAAAGTTAAGGGTTTAAATCATCACAACCTCTATCTGGGAACCAACCCTGAGTGTGTGTACTCAGTCAAAACATAAGCAAACATAGGGTTAATAAAGATAGATAAATTGGTGAGTCAAAGCTAGCAATAAATTAGTGTGACCCTGTAGCTCCGGATCATCTATAGTTGGGTATCAAGGAGGGTCTTCAGCGACAGTTCATATACAGGGTATTTGTCTTTTAAACGATCTAATGATCAATCAGGAATCAATTAACCACGAGCGATAGCATGCAAAGAAAGGGGAAATCCCACAGCCCAAGCCTGGTTCCAGTTCTTAACAGCCTATATTACAGTTTACTTGCGGTTCTGATGTTGATCTTCAGAGTGTCAGCTCCTGGTCCTCAGAAGCCAACTGTAGTAGGAGGGATCCTTAGAAGCTGGGTAGTGGAGCTGGGTAGATCCAGATTGCAGCGAAGCAGGGTTCCCCCCTGTGTTGGACGCAGTGGTCTGATACCGTGGTTCTTGGGGTGCTGTGAGGGGTCCCAGGTGACGGCAGGTGCCCAACAAAATAGTGGAACAACCTGCCGTCATTCCTGGGGCTTTAAATAGCGCGTGCGGCGCGGGAGAAGGCGCAGCACGCCGAGGCGCACTTCCGCGTTCCAGCGTGGAACGCATAACAGAGCGCACCGGAAGTGACGCGCATGAGTCAGTGCGGACGTCTGGAGGAAAGACAAGCGCTGTGGCTATAGAGAGAGGAACGCCGATGGCGTTACAATGGCACAGTGGCTGCGTTTGATGGCACAGTGGCTGTGTTTGATGGCACAGTGGCTGCGTGTGATGGCACAGTGTCTGCGTTTGAGGGCACAGTGGTGACAATTAATAGCACAGTGGCTGCGTTCGAGGGCACAGTGGTGACAATTAATGGCACAGTGGCTGCGTTTTATTGGCACAGTGGCGACAATTGATGGCACAGTGGCTGCGTTTGATGGCACACTGGTTGTGTTTGATGGCACAGTGGCCGTGTGTGATGGCACAGTGTCTGCGTGTGATGGCACAGTGTCTGCGTGTGATGGCACAGTGTCTGCGTTTGAGGGCACAGTGGCGACAATTAATAGCACAGTGGCTGCATTTTATTGGCACAGTGGCGACAATTGATGGCACAGTGACTGCGTTTGATGGCACAGTGGCTGTGTTTGATGGCACAGTGACTGCGTTTGATGGCACAGTGACTGCGTTTGATGGCACAGTGGCTGTGTTTGATGGCACAGTGGCTGCGTGTTATGGTACAGTGTCTGCGTGTGATGGTACAGTGTCTGCGTGTGATGGCACAGTGGCGACAGTTAATAGCACAGTGGCTGCGTTTTATTGGCACAGTGGCTGCGTTTAATGGCACAGTGGCAACAATTGATGGGCACAGTGGCAACAATTGATGGGCACAGTGAGGCTGAAATATATGGGTTTTTTTCCGTTTGTTTGCACCCCCTAAAATTTTTGAGCACCAACCGCCACTGTATGGACAGCTTGGTGGGATTTGAGTCTGGGACCTCATTCAGGGCTGATCCTAGGCAGGTGCATGGGGTGCAGTGCACCCATGCGCCACAGAGGTGAGGGCACTAAAGCGCCAGAGTGCTCCCCTCCCTCCTCCTCTCCTTGTCCGTGTCCAGAGGTGGCTCTCTCCGCCGGTCACCATCACTGCCGCTGTGTTTCCTGCCCAAGCCCGTCCCCCCCTCCCTCCTCCTGTCCGTGCCCGACGTGTTCTTCCTGTCCGTGTTAGGGGAGCATCTCTGTGTTTGAATCATTGCCATAGAAACATTTGTAAAGGGGAGGAGTTGGTAAGATGACCACGCCCATGTGGGGGCACCAGACATCTTTCTGCACCCAGGCATTTGTGACCCTAGGATCGGCCCTGACCTCATTGCTGCATGGGAGGAATGTTCAGTACTCAGTCACTGTGCTGCCCCATAGTAAGTGCACAGTATTACTATACTAGTATTATTTGGAATGGTCATATTATACTCTGTAGTCTTGAACTGTAGCCGTTACGATTGGTTGGACTGATTTCTTTCTATCGGCAATGTCCCAATTTATTAGACTGCGTGACCTAATGTATATGGTTCAAGTGGAACGTATTAGAAACCATTCTATATTTGTATATTACCTGTACTGTATGTGCTACAGGCTAGTAGCCGAGCTATATCAAGTCACATAGACTGTATATGATGTATTCTGTATGTAGAACCATTGGACCTTTTCTAGGAGGGGGTTGTGTTTGTGGACTGTTTGACTTACCTCTTAGTCATGAATAAATGTGTTAAAAACAATCAAATTGCCGAAATTTTCTATCATTTATGGTTAACATTTTATCATACGTTTTTCAGTCTCTGCGTTTTCTGTCTTTAACCACTTAAGGACCGAGCCTGTTTTTCAGACTCGGTGTTAAAAACACGTTTTTTCGCTAGAAAATTACTTAGAACCCCCAAACATTATAAAAAAAAAATTCTAACACCCTATAGAATAAAATGGCGGTCATTGCGATACTTTTTGTCACACCGTATTTGCGCAGCGGTCTTTCAAGCGCACTTTTTTGGGGAAAAGAATACACTTTTTTAAATTAAAAATAAGACAACAATAAAGTTAGCCCAATTTTTTTTTATATTGTGAAAGATAATGTTACGCCGAGTAAATTAATACCCAACACGTCACGCTTTAAAATTGCGCCCGCTCGTGGAATGACGTCAAACTTTTACCCATAAAAATCTCCATAGGCGACATTTAAAAAATTCTATAGGTTGCATGTTTTGAGTTACAGAGGAGGTCTAGGGCTAGAATTATTGCTCTCAATCTGGCGATCGCGCCGATACCTCACTTGTGTGGTTTAAACACCGTTTTCATATGCGAGTGCTACTCACGTATGCGTTCGCTTCTGCGTGAGCTTGTCGGGGCGGGGTGCTTTAAAAAAAAATAAAAAATCTTATTTATTTTACTTTGTAAATATCCCTTGTAATAGAAAAAAGCATGACAGGTCCTCTTAACCACTTAAGGACCGCCTCCTGCACATATACGTCGGCAGAATGGCACGGCTGGGCACATCCACATACAGGTACGTCCTGTGCTAGTACCCAGCTGTGGGTCGCGGGCGCGCGCCCGCAGCGCGCTCCCGTGACCTAAACCAAAGCTCTGGGACCGCGGACCCAATCGCCGCTGGAGTCCCGCGATCGGTCTCCGGAGCTGAAGAACAGGGAGAGCTGTGTGTAAACACGGCTTCCCCGTCCTTCACTGTGGCGGCGTCATCGATCGTGTGATCCCTTTTATAGGGGGGACACGATCGATGACGTCACAGCTACAGCCACACCCCCCTACAGTTGTAAACACACATGAGGTCACACATAACATCTTCAGCGCCCCCTTGTGGTTAACTTCCAAACTGCAATTGTCATTTTCACAGTAAACAATGCATTTTAAATGCATTTTTTGCTGTGAAAAATTACAATGGTCCCAAAAATGTGTCAAAATTGTCCGAAGTGTCCGCCATAAAATCGCTGATCGCCACCATTAGTAGTAAAAAAATATATATTAATAAAAATGCAATAAAACGATCCCCTATTTTGTAAACGCTCTAAATTTTGCGCAAAGCAACCGATTATTTCGATTTTTTTTTTTTTACCAAAAATAGGTAGAAGAATACGTATCGGCCTAAACTGAGGAAAAAAAATGTTTTTTCATATATTTTTGGAGGATATTTATTATAGCAAAAAGTAAAAAATATTGCATTTTTTTCAAAATTGTCGCTCTAATTTTGTTTATAGCGCAAAAAATAAAAACTGCAGAGGTGATCAAATACCACCAAAAGAAAGCTCTATTTGTGGGGAAAAAAGGACGCCAATTTTGTTTGGGAGCCACGTCGCACGACCGCGCAATTGACTGTTAAAGCGACGCAGTGCCGATCGCAAAACCTGGCCGGGTCCTTTAGCTGCCTAAAGGTCCAGGTCTTAAGTGGTTAATCTGTTTATAGCAGTTGTTAAAGGAAATGTAAAAAAAATTAAAATTGATGACAAAAAAAAAACTAAAACGCAAATCGCGGTAAAATCGTGGTAAAAACGCACGTCAAAAAACGCAGCAGGCACCGCAAAAAGCACTGCAAAAACGCTCAAAAGCAACATGCATAGGTGTGAATCGAGCCTCATGCCACGTACACACGATGGTTTTCGGGCATGAAAAAAAAAAGACGTTTTTAAAAACGTTATTTAAAATGACCGTGTGTGGGCTTCACATCGTTTTTTATCTTCTGAAAAACGACAAAAAAAAATTCGAGCATGCAGCATTTTTTTAACGTCGCTTTAAAAAATTTTGTTTTTCGGGTTGTTAAAAATGATCGTGTGTGGGCAAAAACAACGTTTTAAACCTGCGCATGCTCAGAAGCAAGTTATGAGACGGGAGCGTGAATGAAACTTCCCCTTTAGAGTGCCGTTGTACGTTTTGTACGTTACCGCGCTTTGCTCATAATATTTTGAAAAACGATGGTGTGTGGTGCAACGTCGTTTTTAATGATGAAGTTGTAAAAACTTTGTTTTTTTTAATGCCGAAAAAACTATCGTGTGTACGCGGCATTAGTCTTTAAATGGTTGAACTCAGAACTTCTCCTTTACACAGAGTAAGGCTGCATTCACATCTGAGCGTTTTTTCGCCTGAAGCGCGACGCTCAAAGACGCTAGAGGGGAAAAATAACATTATTCTCTATGGAGATGGTTCACATCTCCAACACAAAACGTTGTACGCCGAAAGAACGCCGAACGCCTGAATTTCAAACAAGTCCCGGACCCTTTTTCGATGCACGTATCAGGCGGCGTGGGCGTTTTCCATAGTCGACAATGACCTGTACAAAACCGCAGTTTAAAAATGACGCATTTTGTCGTGGCAAATCGCGGTGAAAACGCCGCAATTAATCGCGGTAAAAAACGCCACAAATCGCCTACGCCTAGGTGTGAATGCAGCCTTACCCAGAGTTCAGATCATTGATAAGTAGGAACATTGGCCCAGATTCATAAAGCAATTACGCCTGTCTAACTGGTGTTAGACAGGAGTAATTTCAAATTTTGCGCGCCGTATCACTAGTTTGAATCCTCAAACCATGATACGGCGGCTTCGGGCTTCGATCCGAGAGGCTTACGTCTTCGTAAGCCTTCGGATCTACGCTGCGATATTTTTGCGGCCGCTGGGAGGAGTTCGCGTCGTTTTCATGCTTCGGGATTTGCAAATGTGTTTTTACGGCGATCCACGAAGATACGAGCGGTCTTCGCAATCGCTTACGTCTGTTTTTTTTACGTACTGTTAGACCAGCTTTTTGCTGGTCTAACGGTGCGTAGCCCATGTTAAGTATGGCCGTCGTTCCCGCGTCGAATTTAAATTTTTTTTTTTTGCGTAACTCGTTCGGGAATAGAAATGTCCGTAAACGACGCTACTCAAACAACGAATGACGTAACGACCTGATTTCGCGCAATGCACGGCGGGAAATTTGCGAACGGAGCATGCGCAGTTTGATCGCCGCGGGAACGTGCCTATTTTAAATCCTTCACGCCCCCTACTCGTCTAGATGGATTGCGACGGGAGAAATACACTACGCCGCCGTCGTTTACTGGACAAAATCTACCTGGATTCCACGTAGAGCCAGGTAAAAAACGGCGGCGTAGTGTATTTCTGATACGCTACGAGAATCCAATTCTCTCTGAATCTGGGCCATTGTATCTCTTTTCTCAAAACTTGGCAGGCTGCCCAGAGACAAGTCTCCTCCAAGGGGAACTTCAGGCAACTTGCATTTGGGGACTAAGTGATTGATGTATTACAAAACCTTCCCCCCCCCAGCGCATAATGCGCGTCACCAGTTTCCGAAAGAAGCCCAATTGCGAGTCGGCACTATACGGCGACTGCGCACTGACGTTCGGCTTTTTTCGGAAACTGGTGATGCGCATTATGTGCCAGGGGGGGAAGGTTTTGTCATACATCAATCGCTTAGTCCCCGAATAGGAACGCCCAGACCCGTGGGATTCGATACCCGTAAGCCGCTGGGGAAATACCTATACTACGGTATGTAAACCAAAAAAAAACTGGATTGAATGGGATATACTAGTTTTAGGGTGAACCCCCGCTTTAACTTCTATTACAGAAGCTTTTTGTAAGTCGTGTTGCTGAAGTTTAAATTGGCTTTTTTTACAGCACAAATCGACCGATGCTAAACGCCAAATATCGGCTGATATATCGGTCGACCTCTACACATGTATGGCATGAAACAAAGCCATTGGTTGTGTACTATTGTCATGTAGGGGTGAGCTCCGGCGTGTTCGCACACTTCACGTGCAGAGCCCGCCAGGAAGTCTGCACGGCGCAGCGCTAATCACAGGCAGGGAGACATTTCCCGATTTCTGCAGCCGAGCATCCGGAAATGTCTTCCTGCCTGTGATTAGCGCAGCGTCGTTCAGACTTCCTGGCGGGCTCTGCACGTGAAGTGTGCGAACACGCCAGAGCTCATCTCTATTGTCATGTAATCTGTAACCCCCCCTTACAATAGTGGTCAGTGGACAGGTTCCTCCATATATTGGTGGTGAGTGAAAAGATTACCCCCTTCATTGCAATGCCCCCTTACATTTCTTACATTTCTGGTGAGTAGCAGTGCCCCCTGATTGGTGTCAGTGGAAATTTGCCCTTTTGCATTGGTGATTATTTCGAGAAGATGAATCTACCACTATTCAAGGAACCCCTAGCAACCTCTGGGTGAGCCCTGGATGAGAAAGTCCGATCTAGGGGGATCCTCAATACTCTTCTCTCCTTTACCAACAACAATAATAATAATATGTATTGCTATACAATAGGGTGACCAGGCATCCCCAGTTTCAGGGGACAGTCCCCGGATTGAGGACACTGTCCCCGGACCTAGTCTGTCCCCGGTTTTGTCCCTGGATTGAATTTGAACCGGGGCTGGGGAAATTTTAAAGACAGTCAGTGCAGAATTAAAAATATAAAAATTCTGAATTACACCTCCCCCCGCTCCTACTAGCTTAGGGGGGTTGTATTTTTTTCCATTATCTGTGCCCCTCTCTGATGATCATGTGCTGGTCGGCGCGGAAGGGAATATTTCTTCAGTTTCGGGTGCATGCCCATTTAGCTCCGCTCGCATGTTCTTCTGCCTTGGCTCAAGTCCCAGCCAGCCGCCTGACTGCTTATCTCTTGCCTTCGTCGTGGGGTGATCTTCCTCTGCTCCCCACCCAGTAGTAGCCGGGGGCCCGGAGAGTGAGAATTGACAGGCTGTGAGGCGGGCGGCGACCGGCAGAGAGTCGCTGATTACACTACTAGTAAAACAAAATATGTCCCCGGATTTCATTTTAAAAATCTGGTCACCTTACTATACAATGTATAGCTTGAGAATCAATAAGGAATACTACGCTGAATACTCCATAGGGAGAACGAGTTCTGTGACCGCCATCGCCATCTAGCGGCTGCTTTGTGTATAGCTCCCCGAGAACAGCCTCAGGCGCCCAGCTGCTGCGTGGTTGCTATGGTGACGCGAGAACCGAGAGAACGGCGGACATTTTGTTGTAGCCCAATTAAGGTTCACAACACACACAGCCAAAGTTTTTTTTTTTGCTTCCGGCAGCTGCTGGAGCTGTGAATGAAAAGAATGTGTGTCCAGTGAGGAGGAGGTAAAAATGTCTTCTTATTATGAGAGAAGGGGGTCCTGCACTCTGTGTGTGGACTGGATTGGGGGGGGGATCATGTCACCTCCAATCATTTCCCTGCTGTCCCCTGATGTGTAGAGCCTGCTAGGCTCTTGTATTGTGGTAGAAAGAGTTAAAGCGGATGTCCGCTCAAAAAATAATATTAAAAGCCAGCAGTTACAAATACTGCAGCTGCTGACTTTTAATATTAGGACACTTACCTGTCCTGGAGTCCAGCGGCGTCCGCAGCAGAGGATGAGCGATCACTCGTCACCCTGCTGCCCCCCCGCCATCCACGGTGAGGGAACCAGGAAGTAAAGCGCTCCGGCTTCACTGCCCGGTTCCCTACGGCGCATGTGTGAGTCGCACTGCGCCCGCCGATTGGCTCCCGCTGTGTGCTGGGACCTGAGAGTTCCCAGCACACAACGGGAAAAACCCGACTTTTGCCCGAGACTGCGGGCCGGAAGTGGGTGAAGATACCTGGCTTTAGACAGGTATCTGCACCCCCCTCCCCCCTGAAAGGTGTCAAATGTGACACCGGAGGGGGGAGGGATCCGATCAGCGCGAGGTCCACTTTAGGGTGGAGCTCCGCTTTAACACCTCTGTCAGGTTTTTCTTTATTGCTGCTTGTGTCTATGCTGGGAAGTTTTCTCTTCACTTCCTATTACCAGGACAGGAAGTTGGGAAGTTTTCTCATCATTTCCTGTTACCAGGATAGGAAGTGAGGGGGGAACCCCCCCCCCCCCAAAAAAAAAACAAGAGAGAACTGGCTCTTTCTATCCTAAACTTTGCCACTATAACAATTTAACGGATAACAATAACGAAATTATATGCATTACAGCTTATAATTTTTTTCCTAATAAAGTTGTAATAATAATTTTATTGATTTATTGCAGTGGGCGCTTCAAACAGTCACGATTATTCCAAGTACAGCGGTCTGTGGGGGTATTCAGAAGGACACAAGGATCTGAAGAAGGACATCATTATGGCGAGCCAGCTGCCCCTCACATCACCGGGTAAGAGGAGACTTTCATTTCTTGTAAAGGAGAGAAGAGTATTGAGGATCCACCTAGAACAATCATGGCGAACCTTGGCACCCCAGATGTTCTGGAACTACATTTCCCATAATGCTCATGTACTCTACAGGGTAGGTGAGCATCATGGCAAATGTAGTTCCAGAACATCTGGGGTGCCAAGGTTCACCATCACTGACCTAGATACACATCCTCTGATATAAAGACATAGAAACAATGTAATCAGTCAGTGTGTGTTTCCTACAGATGGATCCAGTAATGGGAACCCCCCAGAGAGATGTCCCCGTCCTCTGTATTCCCGGGACTCCACACAGGAAGATCAGGAGATCCCTCAGGAGAATCAGGTAGGTGACACAGAAGGTTTATCAATACTCTATATTAGTTGGATTTTTGCTTAGTCACTCATTCTAGATGCATATTATTCTGTATTTTAAGAGTGAAAGTTTGCTTACATTTGAAATAAAAGACGAAGATCTATACGTGAGGAGTGAGGAGCTATGTAAGGATGAGGAAGATCTTCCAGAGATCAGCACAGGTGAGTAATAAACACTAAATCAAGAGAAGAATCCCAGACAGGGGCGGAATGACCATTGAGTCACTTGGGCACTGCCCGAGGACCCCATGCCACTAAGGAGCCACATCAGGGTTGTCGGGCTCAGTAAAACCAGGGACAGTATGTAAAAATCTGTGTTTTTTTTTACATCTGTCCCTGATATGTCCCAAACTGACATGCTTTTGATGTGAAAATCCAGAGATTTTAGCTGCCCCGCCTCTGCACTGCCTCCTGGTGGGGTGGCCATCAGTAAGCCCAGGGGCCTCATAATCTTCTATTGCCCGGGGGCCCCATGAGTTTTCAGTCCGCCCCTGGTCCCAGATTGGCACCAAAGTAGCTAATTTATTTTTTTGGCACAGAGTCAAGTGCGTTTTTGCAGGTTTTTTTGTTTGGGGTGCCTTTAAATAAATAAGAGATTGTTGTAGTGACTGAACAAGGAGGATCTGGGACTCTTCTCTGGATTGAGATTGCATTCACACCCGAGGGACGCAACGCGTTTGGCACCAAAGTAGCTTATTTATTTTTTTGGCAAACGCGTTGCGTCCCTCAGGTGTGAATGCAGTCTCAATCCAGAGAAGAGTCCCAGATCCTCCTTGTTCAGTCACTACAACAATCTCTTATTTTTTTAAAGGCACCCCAAACAAAAAAACCGGCAAAAACGCACTTGACTCTGTGCCAAAAAAACAACAAATAAGCTACTTTGGTGCCAAACGCGTTGCGTCCCTCAGGTGTGAATGCAATCTCAATCCAGAGAAGAGTCCCAGATCCTCCTTGTTCAGTCACTACAACAATCTCTTCTTCTCCCCTCCCCCTCCTCTGTCAGTAGACAGTAATGGGGAGACAATATGTGCCCAGTGGGGGAGTCAGGAGCCATCAGCGTCTATTAGACTCTCCTCCTCACATCATGTCATTGTGTGTTACCAGCCAAGAGACGTGATCAGTCTCCCCCCCCACACACACTCTCTGGGGTCTCTCATACATCTCAGTACAGGGGGCTTCACTCTTTTCCTTATTCGCAGATCCAGGAGACACATGGAGAAATGTCAAAGATGAAAATGAAATCCATGTAAAGGTCAAAGAGGAGCACATACCTACAGAGATCAGCTCGGGTGAGTCATGGACACTAAATAAAGAAGTGATTCACAGTGATGTTAAAAAGGTTGTGTGGTCATTAACCAGTTCCCTACCGAGCCATAGTAATATGACGTCGGCAGGAACCTTGTCTCTCTCTGGGTGGAAGTCATATGACGTCCCGGGCTTCCCGCCCGCGACATCACTCGGGACCTGGTGCGCACCCGCGATTGCCCATGATCACGGCAGGAGTGTGGATCTGTGTGTGTGAACACACATATACACCTCCTTTTGGAAGGGAGGAGACCGATCTGTCTCCTCCCCTTGTGAGTCCCCTCCCCCTACAGTAAGAATTACTCCCAGGGAACATATTTAACCACTTCAGCGCCCCCTAGTGTTAACCCCTTTCCTGCCAGTCACATTTACACAGTAATCAGTGCATATTTATAGCACTAATCGCAGTATAAATGTGAAAGCAAAGCGGGATGATGCCTGCAGCTGTGACCATCATCCCGGTATAACCACTGCAATAAAAGGACGTACATGGACATCCTTGGGCAGCAAGTGGTTAAATAGATGGCCCATGTTTTGAAGTCTTTCATCCATCCTTTGGTATGATCCAAGGACAAGCAGGGCCACCATCAGGGGGGTACAGACAGTACACCTGTAAGGCCGCGTATACACGATCAAATCTGTCTGCTGGAAACGGTCTGCCAGACCGTCCCAGCAGACAGATTCGATCGTGTGTACGGGCAAACAGACGGATTTGGCCACCCGACAGATTTCAAAGCATGCTTTCAAATCTGTCGGCTGGGAACCCGTCCGCCCGACATGTCTGCTGGTTAGTATGCTAACCAGCAGACATATCTGCTTGCACACGCGTCGAATGGTTTTAGATGCATGCGCGGAAGTGTTTAACTTCCTGGTGCGGTGACGTGGCGGTGTCTGCCGGCAGGGATTTTGGTTTGATCGTGTGTCTGACCGATTTGAACAAATCTATTTGCTCGTGTGTACTGGGCCTAAGGGGCCCGCTGCCTGGATGGCATCCCCCTTTTTTTTGTCAGCACCTAAAGCCTCCCCCCCGACCTCTAATGGGCCTGGTGGTCCACAGGGCCCGGGTGGCATCCCCTTTTTTTTCCGTCAGCACCCAAAGCCCCCCCCCCCCCCGACCTCTAAGGGGCCCAGTGGTCCCCAGGGCCCCGGATGGCATCACCTTTTTTATTTATTTATTTTTTGTTCGTCAGCACCCAAACCCTCCCTGACTTCTAAGGGGCCCGGTGATCCCCAGATGGCATCCCCTTTTTTTATTGTATTTTGTTCGTCAGCACCCAAAGCCCCACTGATCTTAATTCATGGCGGGAGCCTCCCTCCCCAGCTTCTCGATTCGCGGCGGCTGCCCATTCTCAATTCGCACCCCTCCGCTCAACTTGCGTCACCCCCCACTTCTCAACTTGCGACACTCCCACCCGCTTCTCAATTTGCGGGGGCAGCACCCCCCGGTTCTCTGCTCCATGGGGCCCATGCCGAAAGCTGCGTAAGGGGTCCCAAAATTCATGATGGCGGCCATGAGGACAAGATTTTGAGAAGATTAATAAAAAGTTTCAGAGAGGATCAAAGTGTTGTAATGGCCAAGTATGGCTGCCAATCATCTGTCTGGCTTTTATATGATCTATGAGGGACAGTCATCTAGGTTTTGATTATTAACCACCAGAGAAAATATGGCCCTGGCACTCTGCTGTTTGTCTCTTACAGATGGATCCAGTAACAGAAATTCTCCAGAGAGATGTCCTCGTCCTCTGTATTCCCGGGACTCCACACAGGAACATCAGGAGATCCAACAGGCTTGTCAAGTAGGTGGAATTTAGTCTTGTTAAATGACAAAGCAAGAGAGGTTTTTGGAAACAGGCTCAAGCCCTGTTCACACGACTGTTTTTCCTGACATGCCAAAACCCGACATTTTTCCCGTCGTGATTCCTCTCAAGCCTGCCACGTTCAGTCAAAAAAATGCTCGACCAAAGCGCGGTGACGTACAACACGTACGACGGCACTATAAAGGGGACGTTCCATTCAAACGGCGCCACCCTTTGGGCTGCTTTTGCTGATCCTCGTGTTAATAAAAGTTTGGTGAGAGACGATTCGCGATTTTCAGTCTGGCGCTTTTCAGTCCGTTACAGCATGATGAATGTGTTATCTCCATTACAAACGCTAGTTTTACCAGAACGAGCGCTCCCATCTCATACGTGATTCTGAGCATACGCGTTTTTTTTTCATCTCGGAAAAGCATACACACGAGCGGTTTTCGCAGCGAGAAAAAGACTGATGTTAAACACGACGGGAAAAAATAGAGCAGGTTCTAATTTCTTTGCGGGCAGTTTTCTCGTCAGGAAAACTTCTATGGAGCATACACACAACCGGTTTTCCCGACCAATCTAAAAAATGGCAGTTTTCTCATCGGGAAAACCAGTTGTGTGTACGAGGCATTAGAGAAAAGACTTACAGGATATCAACAGCCATTTTTAACTACACCCTAGATATGATGATTTGAGCTTTTCTTTGTGACCCTTGCAGAGGCGTAACTAAAACCTTCAGGGCACCGGGGCAAGAAAGCGTAAAGTGAAACCTTTGTGGCCCTGGTAGTTCCGCCATTGTTGTCAGTAGCTTTTATTTTCTTTTATTCTTCTTTTTTTTTTTTTACAGCTTTATTTTTTATCCTTTTTTATTATTATCATTTATTTTAGGAGCCACGTTGGAGGGCTTTGGTGAAATATTAGGGGTCTAGAGAGACCGATATTTTATCTTACCTTTGAGACTGTTTACTATGCCTCGATTATGAATTACCATAGTCTGTGATCCAGCGGCGGTCCGTACATAGAGGGCGCTGAAGCGCCGCCCCCTCTGGCTCCGCACCGCCACTGAAAATAACATACATTCATGCATTGCATGAATGTATGTATGTTATTGTTGCCAGCTGCCACTGGTCTATTCAGGTGGCTGGACATTGAGCGCCAACCACCTGAATAACGGCAGCTGGTTGGCTGTGCGGAAGTGCCTATCAGAGCCAGCAGCCCTCGTCTCCCGGATGCTTTATCCAGGCAACGCACGGGGTGCGTTTCTTGGATAAGACTGACGGCCGTCTCAGCCAATCGGGTTTGCCGATTCTGGTTATCGGTAACTTGATTGGCTGAAGCGTCACCAAGGCGGGAGAAGACATCGAGGGACGTGGAAGGATTAAGGTAAGTGCATTTTACAGGGCACAGCGGCGACAACGGGCACAGTGGCATCAATGGGCACAGTGGCGACAAAGGGCACAGTGGCGACAAAGGGCACAGTGGCAACAATTAAAGGGCACAGTGACATGCACAGTGGCAACAATGGGCACAGTGGCGACAATTAAAGGGCACAGTGGTGACAATTGAGGGGCACAGTGGTGACAATTCAGGGACACAGTGGCTGCATTTGGTGGCATGGCACAGTGGTGACAATTGATGGCACAGTGGCTGTGTTTGATGGCATGGCACAGTGACTGCGTTTGGTGGCATGGGGACAGTGACTGCGTTTGATGGCAATGCACAGCGACTGCGTTTGATGGCATGGCACAGTGGCTGCGTTTGATGGCATGGCACAGTGACTGCGTTTGATGGCATGGCACAGTGACTGCGTTTGATGGCATGGCACAGTGACTGTGTTTGATGGCATGGCACAGCGGCTGCGTTTGATGGCATGGCACAGTAACTGCGTTTGATGGCATGGCACAGTGGTGCGAATTGATGGCATATTGACTGCATTTGATGGCATGGCACAGTGGTGATAATTGATGGCACAGTGGCTGCATTTGATGGCATGGCACAGTGGTGACAATTGATGGCACAGTGGCTGCGTTTGATGGCATGGCACAGTGGTGACAATTGATGGCACAATGGCTGTGTTTGGCATGGCACAGTGGTGACAATTGATGGGCACAGTGAGGCTGCAATTTTTTTTTTTTAGCTTTCGCCCCCCCCAAAAATGTTGAGCAGCAGCCGCCATTGCTGTGATCGATACGGATCACTGACTCTATTAATTTAAGGGGGCGGGGCTTGCCTTTACTGTAAAATAAATAAATAAATGTTTTACTCACTTCTATCTGGCTGTTGCTGGCAGTATTCGTAATCTGCCTATTTCCTGGGTCTAGGTGGTTCAACTTCCTGTCCTAAGACCCCATTGCCTTCTGGGAAAAGATGACACTCATTTCCCAGGAGTCTCTGAGCATTACTGTACCTAAAAATCCCAGCATGCACCGCTCCCTAAAAACCAGGAAGAAAAAGGAACTAGGCTTCACATGCCCACACATATGATGGGTACGGCCACAACATGAGCTGGAGGATATAAGGCAAGTGTTTGCAATGATTTCTGGAATGATTGGGGAGCTATTAATGTGTTTTAGGGAATATTTAGTGTGATTAATTTTAGCTTGCAAAAAAAAAAATTATGTCCGGAACCCCGCTTTAAGACAAGGAAGGGGCCGGTAAATGACACATTTACTAGTCCCTTCCCTGTTCTCCATCCTGAAAGGACTTCTGCAGCATAGGGCAGGAGGGGGGAACCCGACGGCACTGCAGGGATGAGAGGGAGCCAGAGGAGATCACAGGAGCCCAATCGCAGGAGGAGGTGGAGAGGAGGGGTGGCATGTTGCGCTTACCTTACCCTTCCGGCTATCGTGCAGAAAGAGCAATCTCAGCACGGTAAGTTGTTTTAATAGGGCCACATATATGCTTGCGGCCAGCGCCAAATGGTTAAAGTAATGATCAACTCCCTCTGTTGGTGGCCATTCTTTGTTGTTTCTGCTGTATGTTCCTGATTCTTGAATCTCATGGCTTGATATTATTTCTCGTAGAATTTCCCCTTTGTATTGTTGTCTGTCCTCAGAGCGAATATCTTGTTGTCCATAAAGTTGAAGCTAAAGAGGACTTGGAAGAGACAGCGGTGAGGGGTGATAAACAGGAAATCGGCACGGGTGAGTATTAAACAATCTAAACTGAAAAGATTTACACATTCTCCTTGTTCAGAAACTCTAAACCACAGGTGGCAAACACAAGGCCCACGGTCCGAATGCGGCCGCTACCTCTTTTTCTCTGGCAGGTATCCCACTCAACGAGGGAAAACATCCCCCTTTAGTCCCGCGAGTGGCGCGGTATTGTTTAGCGCATGCACGGTCAGTCAGTCTCCATGAGAACAAGAATAAACATCTCCCCCTCCGCTCTGTCTCCACCCCTGCCTCAGCCTCCGATGCTGCTCTGTCTCCGCCTCCACCACCGTTCTGTCTCCGCCTTCACCGACGCTCTGTCTCCGCCTCCACCCCGCCTCAGCTTACGATGCCGCTCTGTCTCCGCCCTGTCTCCACCTCCATTGATGCTCTGTCTCCACCGTTTCTCTGTCTCCGCCTCCACTGCCGCTCTGTCTCCACCCCCGCCTCAGCTTTGTCTCAGCTTACGATGCCGCTCTGCCTCCACCAGAGCTTTTTTTCTCAGAAAATAGGTACAGGAACTCAACCACGACCAGTTCAGATTTCACAAACAGTAGAAGGGTCTTAAAGGGGCATTTAATATCAGAATTGCATTACATACAGAGTGCAGAGTTCAGGGGGTTACAAAGCTGTCACTTGCAAACACAGAAACCAGACTTCTGTGTTTACAAGTGATTGTGGTGAGCAGGCACCAAAGGGTCTGAGCCAAAGGTGGTGGAACTGAGTTCCCCCAAGTTCCCCCAGAAAAAAAGCCCTGGCCTCCACCCTATCTCTGCTTCCCCCTCCGCTCTGTCTCCACCTCCGCTCTCTCGCCTCCCCAGTCACAGTCAGTCCAATGATGCCGGATTTTTTTTCATGCGCTGACCGCTGACCAGCATAGTAGCAGGGACCGCTGACGGCTCTGTTTTTAGTGGGCTGCGTCCTGAGGCTTTTTAAGCACTTGTGTTGATGGAAGTGCGTGCTGCTTTTTTGAAGTGATGGTGAAAAAAAACATATAGCAAAACTGAGTACTGTCACTAAACACAGAGATCCGCCTACAGAGGGATGGTGCCATCTATAGCCCAATAAACAAGAAGGTACTATAGCCCAATACAAAGGGAGGGAGCTGCCTATACAGGGAGGTACCAGAGCTGGGGCAGGTAGGAAGGTAGAAGAGAGGACAGATGTGAGGAAACTTTGGGCGCAATCCTGACCCATGCTTGGTGTACGTAGCGCAATCCTGACCCCTGCACGGTGTACATAGCGCAATCCTGACCCCTGCACGGTGTACGTAGCGCAATCCTGACCCCTGCACTGTGTACATAGCACAATCCTGACCCCCCCACTCTGACCCTGGCCCTTTGCAACAAAAGTGAGTACACCCCTAAGTGAAAATGTCCAAATTTGGCCCAAAGTGTCAATATTTTGTGTGGCCACCATTAATTTCCAGCACCTTCTTAACCCTCTTTGGCATGAAGTTTACCAGAGCTTCACAGGTTGCCACTGGAGTCCTCTTCCACTCCTCCATGATGACATCACAGAGCTGGTGGATGTTAGAGACCTTGCTAGAAATGTCCGTGAATGAATATGTAAGTGCTGACTCCTGTGGTTTGAAGGGATCATTTCAGATTATAGGCTCTATTTAGCGATCAAGCACGACTCACGTTAAAACACATTCCAAATATCTCATGAGGCCGCAGTTATTCTTATTCCCTTTCTTTTTTTCCCTCCAGATGGACGATACATCAGGAATATCTCAAAGCAGAGTCACTTTACATTCCCAGATAGTGAAAAAGAAGACAGTAACGTCATAGCCGGTTCTTCAGAAGTGAACCTCATTCTCCCAGGACTGTACAAAATATTCCAATGTTCTGAGTGTGGCAAATGTTTTAACGATAGAGCAGAATTCCGGTCACACCAGAAAAGTCATGCAGGGGAGAGGACTTATCCCTGTTCCGAATGCGGAAAAAGTTTTACCCGCAAAGAGAATCTTAAACTACATCAGAGATCTCACACAGGGATTAGGCCATTTTCCTGCGCCGAGTGCGGGAAACGGTTTACCCGTAGAAAAATCCTGATGGCGCATCAGAGGATCCACACAGGGGAGAAGCCATTTGGCTGTTCGGAATGCGGAAAGCGTTTTACCCAGAGAGAAAACCTCATCATACATCAAAGATCGCACACGGGGCTGAAGCCATTTTCCTGTGCCGAGTGTGGGAAATGCTTTGCGCGGAGAGAGAAGCTCATCTACCATCAGAGGTCTCACACTGGGGAAAAGCCGTTTTCCTGTTCCGAATGCAGCAAAAGTTTTACACGGAGGGAAAACCTGCTCTTGCACCTGAGGTCGCACCCGGGGGTGAAGCCATTTTCCTGTCCGGAATGCGAGGAGTGTTTTACAGAAAGGGAAGAACTTATTTCGCACCAGAAGTGCCACATGGAAGAGAAGCTATATTTGGATCCTAAAGCTGGGGTTGAGGAGGAGCCATATTCATGTTCGGCATGTGGGATATGCTTTGACATGAGAGCTGACCTCGTTTTGCATGAAAGAACTCACACAGGCCTGAAGAAGTTTTCCTGCAGCGAATGTGGCAAATGTTTTGGCAAAAGATCTAATCTGGTTAGACACCAGAGAAGTCACTCGGGCGAGAGACCATTTTCATGTGCCATCTGCGGGAAATGCTTTACTTGGAGAGACAAATTGATCTCTCATCAGAGGTCTCACACGGGTTTCAAACCATTCACATGTCCAGTGTGCGGGAAGTGTTTCAGCCAGAGAGCCCATCTTGTTTTGCACGAAAGAACTCACACGGGGGAAAAGCCTTTCTCCTGTAATGAGTGTGGAAGATGTTTTGCCGAAAGCTCGAACCTTACAAAACACCAGAGAACCCACTCGGGGCTGAAGCCATATTCGTGTTCGGAATGCGGAAAATGTTTTTCGAGCAAATCCAATCTGATCGCACACGAAAATGTTCACAAGGGGGACAAGCCGCTTTCCTGTTCGGAATGCGGGAAGTGCTTTTCTCGGAAATCGAATCTTGTCGCACACGAAAATGTTCATAAGGGTAACAAGCCGTATTCATGTTCCGAATGTGGAAAATGTTTTTCTCGGAAATCGTATCTCATGAGACATGAAAAAGTTCATATAGTATGTGTTCCTCTCTAAGTAAGGACTTTTGTACTTGCCGTAAAATCTGGTCAAATCGTTTCTTGAAGTTAATCAAGGGACACGGATCAATAATAATGCAGTTTGGTTATATTGCCACCTGCAGGAGGAATTAGACACTGGCAAATAAAAGCCATTGGTCAGCCAGGTATAACCCCTCCCCACTAGCAGCATGCTTCAGTTTTGTAGGAAAGTACTATTATGAGTAGATCACAAATTTAGAAGAGTGGGACCGGTGTTCCTTAACCCTTTCCATCTGCCTCCCGTCAGCCTATTAATGCCAGAAGGAGGTGGCTCTCACAGCAATCTCAGGATCCTGTCCTGCTGTCTCCTGATCACAAATACAAACTGAGGGCTGCTGGCAACAGCTTAAAGAGGAAGTAAACCCACCAAAACAAAAAAAATACATCCTGCAAGAAAACGGCATAATGAACTAATATGCATGGCATACTAGCTCATTATGAATTATTTACCTGCGATTGAAGCCCTTGCAGTGGCCCTCGTTCCTCTCCTCCACCGCCGCCATCTCACTTCCTTGTATCGCGGCTCCGGCACTGTGACTGGCCAGAGCCGCGATGACGTCCCTTCCATGCATGCGTGCGGGAGCCGTCAGGGACGGCATGATCCCATTCAGAAATGGTAGGCTCAGTGTGCCATGCCCATGGTCTATAGCGCGCATGCGTGCGGGAGCCGTCAGGGACGGCATGGTCCCATTCAGAAATAGTACACTCAGTGTGCCTGCGCCGTGGTCTACAGCGCGCATGCGTGCGGGAGCCGTCAGGGACGGCATGGTCCCATTTAGAAATGGTACACTCAGTGTGCCTGCGCCGTGGTCTACAGCACGCATGCGTGCGGGAGCCGTCAGGGACGGCATGGTCCCATTCAGAAATGGTACACTCAGTGTGCCTGTGCCATGGTCTACAGCACGCATGCGCCGTAGACATCGGTGACGTCTTTCTTGCAAATATCTCCTTAAACGTGTAGGAGATATTTCTTGCACCTACAGGTAAGCCTTAATCTAGGCTTACCTGTAGGTCGAAGTGGTCTGTACAGGTTTACAACCACTTTAATCAGTGGACCATAAGTGTGTTGTCAGCACACAACCTGGAACGCCCATGTGCAGTGTTAAAGGAGAAGTATAGCCAAAGCTATTTTGGCTGTACTTCTCCTATGGATCACAGGAGTGCAGTTCATTCTGCACTCCTGTGACCCATTTCAGCTGACAGCGGGCCAAAGTTTGCTGTCAGATGATGTTACAGAGCCAGTCCAGGATTTGGAAAGATCCCGACCATCCACCCAGAAACCTGGACCGGCAACAGGCTGAGCTTCTCAGTGAGCTGCTAAGAGCCTGAGCCAGCTGCTCCTGTCCCCTCCACAGTCCAGCACTCCAGTGAGTGCCAGAGGGGCAGAGCAGAGAACCTGTGCCTGACATTCACCACTCTCTGATCAGAGCGGAGGGGAGAATTGAGCGATCAGCAGTGTCTGATTGCTCAGTCCTTAGTGCAGAGGAGGGGGAAACCGATACAGTATTGTATCAATACTTGTAGCTTCTAACCATGATACCGGTATAACCACTTCAATCCTAGGCCATTTATAAACGTCCTAAGTATTGGAAGTGGTTAATGAACGATTAGGAAGACAGGATTTTTGTACTTACCTTAAAATCCATTTCATGAAGTTCATTATCCTCTCCCCAATGCTGTAATGCATATATACGGCAGCAGGGCCTTCAAAGGACGCTAGCAAAATACTGAAGCATGATAAGAGTAGGAAGAGTTATACCTGGCTGGCCAAGGACTTTTTTGTTTGCCAGTGTCCAGTTCCTCCTGAAGGCAGCATTATAACCCAAATATCTATAAATTATTAGCAATCCTGTACCCCTTAAAGAAGAGCTCCAGAAATAATCTATGTGCTACATTTACATTGACCCAGATGGGTCTTGGCCAACAAGAGAACAACGTCCATTAAGTACAGCAGAGATTAACGTTGGGCATCTTACAATTGCCAGTGGCAGAATCGTCACTGTGACATCATCCTAACCTCCTGATGAAAGATTTCGTTTGCTGCTATTTTTGTTTGGTTGACATGTATAATGGCCTTACTACCACACAATTATCGCAAGCAATTTTTCACTGTTAAATACTAGGTTGTTTATGTAAATCTGTTGATTTGGTAACTAGAGTTGCTAAACCCCTGGATCTTAACAATGAGATCCATGA
This sequence comes from Rana kukunoris, assembly GCA_029574335.1. Lineage (NCBI taxonomy): Eukaryota > Metazoa > Chordata > Amphibia > Anura > Ranidae > Rana > Rana kukunoris. The sequence continues at coordinate 173,472,046 of CM056056.1, read as the reverse complement.
ACTTTTCATGGGCCGAAATGCGTTAATCTGCTGTACACACTTACCTTTTATGGAGATACAATAAATCTGAACTGATTTAAGAGCATGTATGGAGTTGCCGATTGTCTTTCATCTAACCTTTCATGGGCGCCATACGGCAAATTATGTAACATCTTTTAATAATCTTATATTATTTTATTGGTTGAATCTATTTGGACCACTATTGAATAAACCCTATAATAATAATAATAAAACAAAACTAGGCCCCTCTCAAATACACAATGCTTACACTTGCCGAAACCCATCTCCACCAGTACGCCACCTTCACTGCTAGGAGAAAAAAAAAAAAAGATGGTGGCCGTAGACCCGGGGCTACAGCTGCAGACTATAAAACAGTAGTCTCTAAACTGCGTCTCGCGGGCTGGATGTGGTCCATTTCTTGCCTTTATCTGGCCCTTGGGGCGCCGTAATAATAACAATCTCCTGCGCTTAAGTGTTTCGGCTATACACGGGTGATGTAGTCCACTTTTTGGATTTAGGCAAAGCCTATAGTCTTGCAGCCCTCCTTGGGTATTCTTTAAAACGGAAAAAAAAGGAAAAAAAGGAGGGCGGACCGACTTCGTGCATTACCATTGGTAAATATTTTATAACAAACATAAAAGCAAAAAACATACTCACAAACGAGCAAGAAACAAAGCTTGTCAAATGATTGGACTGCGTCTCTTGGCTTTTCCAGAGCGTACCCTCTTCCTCAGAGTTTAGACAGTCCTTGGGGCACCATGCCATCCACTGATACCAATGACAGGGCACCATTCCTCACACAGACACCAGTGACAGGGTACCAGTCCTCCCACAGACACAAATGATGGGGTACCATTCCTCCCACAGACACCAATGATGGGGTACCATTCCTCCCACAGACACCAATGATGGGGTACCATTCCTCCCACAGACACCAATGATGGGGTACCATTCCTCCCACAGACACCAATGATGGGGTACCATTCCTCCCACAGACACAAATGATGGGGTACCATTCCTCCCACAGACACCAGCAATGTGCTACCATTCCTCCCACAGACACCAGCGATGTGCTACCATTCCTCCCACAGACACCAGCGATGTGCTACCATTCCTCCCACAGACACCAGCGATGTGCTACCATTCCTCCCACAGAAACCAATGATGGGGTATCATTCCTCCCACAGACACAAATGATGGGGTACCATTCCTCCCACAGACACCAGCAATGTGCTACCATTCCTCCCACAGACACCAGCGATGTGCTACCATTCCTCCCACAGAAACCAATGATGGGGTACCATTCCTCCCACAGACACCAATGATGGGGTACCATTCCTCCCACAGACACAAAGGATGGGGTACCATTCCTCCCACAGACACAAATGATGGGGTACCATTCCTCCCACAGACACCAGTGATGGGGTACCATTCCTCCCACAGATATCAATGATGGGGCACTATTCCTCCCATGGAAACAAACAATGGGGCATTATTTCTACCTTGAATTCCAACAATGGGACACCATTATTTCCCCTAAAGCCAATGATGGAGCACTTTTTGCTCTCACTGAGACCCCAGTGTTTTCTAATCCCACTAGCCACAGTCTGGTCCCTCTAAAGCCTCAAGGCCAGTAAACTGGCCCTTTGTTCAGAAAGTTTGGAGACCCCCTACTATAGAAGATATTCTGACACATTTATCATGCGATGGTCAGTGGGAAGAATGATCCTTACATTTGTGTTCATTGGGAAAATTTAGATAGCTAAATAGATTATTGGTGTCAGTGGGAACTTCAGAGAAACCCCTAGCAACCTCTGGAGGAACCCTGGTTGAGAAACCCTGTGCGGATGTTGTTATATATACGGTCCTTTGTGGCCACATCGTTAGGTGTATCTTTACACAAATAGCCAAATGCCACAATTTGGTTGCATCATGTCAGAAACCGCTACCTAATGGGTTATTATACACACAACAGTCCCTAAAGTTTATGGAATTGGGATTTTGAAAATAGCGCTTGAAAGGTAAATCATAGGTGGTTTAGCTCTCCATCATATACCAAAAACTGAAAGATTATTACAGCTGGACTCACATTTTAGACTTTCTTTGGTCAATTTTGAAACATCATATTGTGTGCCCAGGGCGAACATGGCAAACTGCGCCCCCCCCATGACATTTACTGACAGAACCACATATTTTTTACTGGCACTGCAAAAAAAGTACCCAAATTACAGTTTTCAGTGCCAAACAGTGCAAATATCAACATTTAAACTATAAACATATAGCTAGTGCTATTAGCAATGTGTTTAACCACTTAAGACCCGGACCAATATGCTGCCAAAATGACCCAAGGGGTTTTTGCGATTCGGCACTGCGTCGCTTTAACAGACAATTGCGCGGTCGTGGGACGTGGCTCCCAAACAAAATTTGCGTCCTTTTCTTCCCACAAATAGAGCTTTCTTTTGGTGGTATTTGATCGCCTCTGCGATTTTTATTTTTTGCGCTATATACAAAAGCAGAGCGACATTTTTGAAAAAAAATCAATGGCCCAGATTCAGATACAATTAGATTCGCGTAGAGTATCAGAAATACACTACGCCGCCGTATTTTACCTGGCTCTACGTGGAATCCCGGTAGATTTTGTCCAGTAAACGATGGCGGCGTAGTGTATTTCTCCCGGCGCAAGCCATCTACGCGAGTAGGGGGCGTGAAGCATTTAAAATAGGCGCGTTCCCTCGGCGATCGAACTGCGCATGCTCCGTTCAGAAATTTCCCGCTGTGCATTGCGCGAAATCACGTCGTTACGTCATTTTTTCTTGAGTAGCGTCGTTTACGGACATTCCTATTCCCGAACGAGTTACGTAAAAAAAAAAATTTTAAATTCGACGCGGGAACGACGGCCATACTTAACATGGGCTACGCACCGTTAGACCAGCAAAAAGTTGGTCTAACAGTACGTAGAAAAAAATAGACGAAAGCGATTGCGAAGACCGCTCATATCTTCGTGGATCGCCGTAAAAAGTCATTTGCATATCCCGACGCATGAAAACGACGCGGACTCCTCCCAGCGGCCGCAAAAATATTGCAGCGTAGATCCGAAGGCTTACGAAGACGTAAGCCTCTCGGATCGAAGCCCGAAGCCGCCGTATCATGGTTTGAGGATTCAAACTAGTGATACGGCGCGCAAAATTTGAAATTACTCCTGTCTAACACCAGTTAGACAGGCGTAATTGCTCTGTGAATCTGGGCCAATATTTTTTACTTTTTGTTATAAGAAAAATCAATAAACTAAATTTTAGTCAAACATTTAGGCCAAAATGTATTTAGCCACGTCTTTAGTAAAAAAAAAAATCGCAATAAAAAAATAATTTGCTACCTAGCGGGAACAGCGACACTAATACAGCAATCAGAAAAATGATCGCTTAGTGATGCTGGCAATAGGGAGTGAAAGGGTTAACTAGGGCGGTGATCAAGGGGTTAAAACTTTATTAGGGGGGGTACGGGGGCTACCCTGGACCTAACACTAACTGCCTGTCACACTGACACTAAATACAGTAATCATACATGTATGATTACTGCATTCAGTGACACTGTGACAGGGGGAGGGGGGGGGGGTCGATCGCGGGGGATAAATGTGTTTATGTGTCTGTGTGTAAGTCTAGTGTTGGTGCAGGACTTACTGTGTTGTGATCTCTCCTCAGCGGTGGTTGAAAAAAACGCCGAGGGAGAGATCACATCACTTCCTCCTTCCTGTGTTTACACAGGAGGAGGAAGTGACAGGGCGGGCGGGCGCGCGCATTGGCTGGGAGCGATCCGGAGGGGGCGGACAAGAACGAATAGCCGCCCCCTCTTGTCGGATCGCTCCTGCAGCCGCGTGGACCGCCGCATGTACGATCCCCCCCAAGGCACCAACGTATATATACGTTGATGTGCCTGTCGGTGCCATTCTGCCGATGTAAATGTACATGCAGCGGTCCTTAAGTGGTTAAGTTAAACAAAAGTAAAAAAAAAAAAAAAGAGATGGTCAGAGGCTGCAGACATGATACAGGCGTTGGTCAGAAACTGCAGACATGATACAAGAGATGGTCAGAGGCTGCGCACATGATGCAGGAGATAGTCAGAGAGTGTGGACATGATACAAGAGATGGTCAGAGGCTGCGGACATGATACAAGAGATGGTCAGAGGCTGCGGACATGATACAAGAGATGGTCAGAGGCTGCGGACATGATACAGGCGTTGGTCAGAAACTGCAGACATGATACAAGAGATGGTCAGAGGCTGCGCACATGATGCAGGAGATAGTCAGAGAGTGTGGACATGGTAGTTTCCTCCTCTGCCCCCCTTCATATTACTATACTTCTCTACATCAGTTTCCTTCCTCCCCTCTCTCTCTCTCTCCCCATCTCCCCCCCCCCCCCCCCCCATCTTCTACTCAGGAAAAAAAAATGTGTGGTGGCGGTGGGCACTGCAAGCTTACCTATTGATCACGGTTACTGATCTAAAAAAAAAAAAGCAGCAAGGGGAATAGCAGGAGAGAGAGAAGGGGGTTGCAGAAAGCAAGGTAGGTGGGTGGGTGTACAGAGCCAGCAGTGGGGTAGGATACTGCCAAACAGAGAGAGTAATAATATACAAGCCCGTATCCTCCCAGCCCTGACATATGAGCTTGCTGTGGGAGGCTAGGAAAAAGAAAAATCTTTAGGATCAGTCCTCCTGAGTCTCCCGGACGACAGACCTCTTTGTTAGGGTGACCAGACAATCATCCCCAGTTTCAGGGGACAGTCCCCTGATTGAGGACACTGTCCCCGGACCAAGTCTGTCCCTGGTTTTGTCCCCGGATTGGATTTAATAGGGGGCAGGGGCAATTTCAAAGACAGTCAGTGTAGAATAAAAAAAAAAAATATCTGTGCCCATTTCTGATGATCATGTGCTGGTCGGAGCGGAGGGAATTTTTTTTTCAGTTTCGGGCGCATGCCCATTCAGCTTCGCTCGCATGTTCTTCTGCCTTGGCTCAAATCCCGGCCAGCCGCCTGCCGATCTTCTTGCCTTCCCTGGGGGAGTGATCTTCCTCTGCTCCCCATCCAGTAGTAGCCGGGGCCCGAAGAGTGAGACTCGAGAGGCTGTGAGGCGGGCGGCAACGGGCAGAGAGTCGCTGATTGTTCCTATTATTAGTAAATAAAAAATATGTCCCCGGATTTCATTTTAAAAATCTGGTCACCTTACTCTTTATGCAATCTGCAGTGCACAGCCACTCACCGCCCGACACCGACCAGGGCACTCTGTGTCTGTAGTGTACTGGCTGGGCAGGTTACAGGCTCACGACAGCAGTCCAACTCCGCCGCATTCTCCTTAGAAGGTGTCTGCTGCTCTGTCCACTGACTCCAACATAAGGCTCCTCTGTCCATCCGCCCTCAGATCCTGCTTTTTTTTAAAGTCAGGTGGGGGGCGCGGCTGACATCATCGCACGGCCCTGGTGTCATTCCTGAGCGATAACATTGTACCGGGGACTCACACGGGAGCGGTATTTGCATTCGGGAGTAGAGTAGGAGGTGTGGCAATGCAGAGGGCTGGAGAGGCGGATTTCCGATTGCAGCCGAGAGCCAGGGGAAACCATTGACAGAGAGAGAGTGGGACGGGAGAGCTCAAGCACATGAAGACCGCAACTGTCCCACTCTCCTGTTATAATGTGGCCTGCGGGGGGGGGGGGATGGCTGCTCTCGCTACCCCGGGAAAACTGCGGGCAACGCAGTGCGTAAGAGTAGCATGATGGCCCTGACTGCGCCCCCCTTCCTCCAGTAAATGGTCCCGCCCAGGGCATCCATCCCTTCTGCCCACCCCTTGTACCGGCCCTGACATACATTCATACAGGGCCAAAGGCTGCTAACAGGGACTGGGGTACTCAGCACCTGGCCGAAACCATGCAGACTCCTTTCTTCGGAAGACCTGCCGAAAGCAAGACCAACCCAAGTACTAGATGGGGCTCCCCCTGAAGGGAGGTCCGATGGGAGAGGGAGGGGAAGAACCTGACCATGTGCCTAACCGGGAGGGGAAGTAGATAAGTTCTTCAAAAATTGACAAAGTGCTAAACAATGCCTCGTCGGGAGTCTCAATTTCCTCGTCGGGCTGGGCTTCTACGAGAAACACGTTTGTGTGTATGCTTAGAAACCCGCGCCTGCTCAGAATAAAGTATGAGACAGGAGTGCACCTTCAGTAAAAGTAGCATTCGTAATAGAGATAGCACATTCATCACGCTGTAACAGACTGAAAAGCGCGAATTGTCTCTCACCAAACTATTGGTTGGCAATCCTCCTTGACCACCGTTAAGGGGAAAATCTCAGAACTAGACAAGTGCAATTCGTTTTGTTCCGAATTGGTTTCTTTGACGAAATTCGACAAATTAGTTAATTTGGAAATATTCAAATTAACGAACAGCCGTTTTTCCCCAAAAAATCGTAAATTCAAAAAAAAGAGTGAAAGTCAGAGAATACAAAATAACAAAAATCCGTAAGTAAGAACGAAACAGGAAATTTTCAAAAAAACAAAAATCTGAAATGATAATAACTATTATGCGGCATTCACGGTCGTTTTTTGTCTTGTAAAAAACGTTGTTTTTTTATAATGAAAAAAAACAACGTTTTTCAAACTTCATTTTAACTACTTGAGATCCGTGCTATAGCCGAACGACGGCTTCAGCGCGGATCTAAATGTCCAACAGGCCGTCAATTGACGGCCTGTCACTAGCACGTTCCCCGCACACGCTCCAGAGCGCGCAGCGGGGAAATTCTGTGTTGGCTGTGTCCCTCGGACACAGCCAATCACAGATCGCCGCGAACGGCCAATCAGAGTGGCCGTTTGCGATGCGATCTGTGCGGACAATGAGAGATGATCTCATATGTAAACATATGAGATCATCTCTCATTGCCGTTTTACACAGAGACAGCGTCCTGTCTCTGGAGAGGAGACCGATCTGTGTCCCTTGTACATAGGGACACATCATCGGTCACCTCCCCCAGTCACCCCCCTCCCCCCACAGTTAGAACACTATGCAGGGAATACATTTAACCCCTTCCTCACCCCCTAGTGTTAACCCCTTCAATGCCAGTCACATTTATACAGTAATTAGTGCATATTTATAGCACTGATCGCAGTATAAATGTGAATGGCGCCAAAAGTGTCCGATGTGTCCGCCATAACGTCGCAGTCCCAATAAAAATCGCAGATCGCCGCCATTTCTAGTAAAAAAAAAACAATAAAAAATAATAATTCTGCCCCTATTTTGTAGGCGCTATAACTTTTGCGCAAACCAGTCGCTTATTGTGATTTTTTTTTTTTTACCAAAAATATGTAGAAGAATACGTATCCCCCTAAACTGAGAAAAAAAAGTTTTGTTTTTTTTTTAAATTGGGATATTATAGCAACAAGTAAAAAATATTGTATTTTTTTTCAAAATTGTCGCTCTTTTTTGTTTATAGCGCAAAAAATTAAAACCGCACAGGTGATCAAATACCACCAAAAGAAAGCTCTACTTGTGGGGAAAAAAGGACGTCAATTTTGTTTGGGAGCCACGTCCCACGACTGCGCAATTGTCAGTTAAAGCGATGCAGTGCCGAAGCTGAAATTTCACCTGGGCAGGAGGGGGATATATGTGCCCAGTAAGCAAGTGGTTAAAAAAAGACGTTGCCTACACACCATAGTTTTCTGAAAATGCTCTTGCAAAGCGCGGCTACGTAAGACACTCTCAACGGCACTCTGTTCCATTGAAGCTCCGTCTCATAACTTGCTTCTGAGCATGTGCGGGTTTAAAAACGTTGTTTTAAACGTCGTTTTGCCCACACACCATCACTTTTTATGACACAAAAAACTCAAACATGTTCACATTTTTTTTTGGTCGTTTTTTTTGAAGACATAAAACAACGTTTTGCCCACACACGATCATTTTCATCACAAAAAACGACCATGTGTACGCGGCATTAGATTATAGGTATTGGAATTTTCCTTTCAAATTTGGCTGTTAGCGAACGTAATGAATACAAAATTATCCAAAGTTACGAATTATCCAAAATAAGGAATGCTGCATCTTAAAGAATGGAATGTAAAAAATGAATAATAGTAAATAATAATAACAACTTTTTATTTAAATTATTTATTATTAATTTGTTACGAAAAAAAAGAACCCTGAATGAAATGAAAACAAATGAATTTTGAATCATCATGCAGACTGGATCCGCAAGCTGTTGCTTACAAAATTAAAGACAGCTTGCAGTGAAAAATTCAATTATTGCTGCATCAGCTTCTATACACAGTACAGATGTGCCACTTTACAGGTAGACTAAGGTGATCCCCCAGGCACTATGTTGAAAGGGATTTTTCACTTTTTTTTTCAATTTTTATATCAATAAATCACTGCTCATTGATACATGTCCCCCAGGGCAGTACCCGGACCCCCATAACCATTGTATGTCTAATTACTTGCATATAAGCCATCAAAATGGGCACTTTTCACGTTCAGGTCCCATAGACTTCAATGGGGTTCGTTATTACTCTTCCTGCCCGCAGTCTTCTGAGACATGTCACAGATCCCAGGAGACTGTTGAACCATTCACAAAGCGCAGCTCACGCATGTACAGTAGGCAGCAGGTTGTAAAGCTGCAAGCAGTCACAGCCCGCTGCCCACAGTTAACATGCCAGTGCCAGTGACCCAAAAACTGTAGAAGAATCGGCTTGGGTGATTTCCGCCATTTCTTACCACCACATCCATTCCTCCTCCCATCTTTGTGACTTGCTTCCTGACATAGGGGCTATATAAGGTCAGTAGGAATGGGCAGCTTTACTATCTGAAAAGATAAAGAGCCTCATCCACAAATACCACAAAAGACTTCAAGCTGTCATTGATGTTAAAGGGGGTGATACGCAGTATTAAGAACTGGGGTATGCAAACTTTTGATCAGGGTCATTTGGGTAGTTCCTGTTGCCATTATGATTTAAAAAGAGTAAACACAGTTGGTTGATAATAAATGGCTTCAGCCAGACACTAACCGTGAGTGTAAAGTTTGTGTTATCATTCATATTCCTCTGAAAAATGGCCAAGAAAACATAAATTCTGTCAGGGTCTGTAAACTTATGAGCACAACTGTACACTTTATACTTAACAATTTATATTTTTTAATTCCTAAAGGTTGTGTTAATGTTCTACAGTGGGAATCGAAAGTTTGGGCACCCCAGTAAAAATGTTGTATTAATGTGCATAACGAAGCCAAGGAAAGATGGAAAAATCTCAAAAAGGCATCAAATTACAGATTAGACATTCTTATAATATGTCAAAAAAAGTTAGATTTTGTTTCCATCATTTACACTTTCAAAATTACAGAAAACAAAAAAATGGCGTCTGCAGAAGTTTGGGCACCCTGCAGAGTTAATATCTTGTACTGCCCCCTTTGGCAAGTATCACAGCTTGTAAACGCTTTTGTGTAGCCAGCCAAGAGTCTTTCAATTCTTGTTTGAGGTATCTTTGCCTCATTCTTTCTTACAAAAGTCTTCCAGTTCTTTGAGATTTCTGTGCTGTCTGTCACCCACTGCTCTTTTAAGGTCTATCCATAGATTTTCAATTATGTTGAGGTCAGGAGATTGTGAAGGCCACGGCAAAACCTTCAGTTTACGCCTCTTTTTACATGTTTTACCTGGGGTGCCCAAACTTTCGATCCTCACTGTAAAATCGTTGTTAGTGTATACAGAGTATATTTATATATGTATATGTGGGGGCAGCCATATTTGTTCAAGGCACAAGCAGGCTCTGCTTTCTCTGAAGTCTATTGTATATGTTGGCAAACCAATAACACACTCCGTGCATGGCTGATAAAGTGACATTACAAGTCTGCATATTGTAAATTCCTAACTTGTAACAATATACAACAGTATAAATCAATTTAAAAAAAAATCACTTTATTAAAAAAAAATGCTTTAATCAAGTAACTGCAGCAAACTGACCTCAGTTTACTGCAGGCAGCAGAAAGAATTTCCTTCAGTCTCCCCTCCTCCCGTTGATGATGCAGATCGTAAACAAAAACTTTGTCGCAAGGTATGGGGCTGCATCAGGGGATGATCTGTGTAAGATAATTGTGAACATAAACTGCATAAGCAACAGGATTTGCATGATTGCCATCTTTGTGGTGGCATCTCGGTCCAAGAAGTAGAAGCTGACTCTGTATAATGCTGGAATGATGATGTCACAGATACTTAACAAGCATGCACGCAACATGTAAAAATATATCTAATGTCCATTTTAAGCAGGGAGCACAAGTGATTGTAGTGGCTAATCTACCAATCTCCACATACAGTATGTCACAAAAGTGAGGACACCCCTCACAATTTTGTAAATATTTTCTTCTATCTTTTCATGTGACAACACTGAAGAAATGACACTTTGCTACAATGTTGTGTAGTGAGTGTACAGCTTGTATAACAGTGTACATTTTCTGTCCCCTCAAAATAACTCAACACACAGCCATTAATGTCTAAACCGCTGGCAACAAAAGTGAGTACACCCCTCAGTAAAAATGTCCAAATTGGGCCCAAAGTGTCAATATTTTGTGTGGCCACCATTATTTTCCAGCTCTGCCTTAACCCTCTTGGGCATGGAGTTCACCAGAACTTCACAGGTTGCCACTGGAGTCCTCTTCCCCTCCTCCATGATGACATCACAGAGCTGGTGGATGTTAGAGGCCTTGCGCTCCTTCACCTTCCGTTTGAGGAGCCCCACAGATGCTCAATAGGGTTTAGGTCTGGAGACATGCTTGGCCAGTCCATCAACTTTACCCTCAACTTCTTTAGCAAGGCAGTGGTCGTCTTGGAGGTGTGTTTGGGGTCGTTATCATGTTGGAATACTACCCTGTGGTCCAGTCTCTGAAGGGAGGGGATCATGCTCTGCTTCAGTATGTCACAGTACATGTTGGCATTCATGGTTCCCTCAATGATCTGTCGCTCCCCAGTGTCGGCAGCACTAATGCAGCCCCAGACCATGACATTCCCACCACCATGCTTGACTGTAGGCAAGACACACTTGTCTTTGTACTCCTCACCTGGTTGCCACCACAACCACTTTACACCATCTGAACCAAATACATTTATCTTGGTCTCATCAGACCACAGGACATGGTTCCAGTAATCCATGTCCTTAGTCTGCTTGTCTTCAACAAACTGCAGACTTTTTTGTGCATCATTTTTAGAAGAGGCGTCCTTCTTCGACGACAATCATGCAGACCAATTTGATGCAGTGTGCGGCGTATGGTCTGAGCACTAGCAGGCTGACCCCCACCCCTTCAAACTCTGCAGCAATGCTAGCAGCACTCATACGTCTATTTCCCAAAGATAACCTCTGGATATGATGCTGAGCACTTGCGCTCAATTTCTTTGGTCAACCATGGTCTGCATAGAACCTGTCCTGTTAAACCACTGTATGGTCTTGGCCACCGTGCTGCAGCAGTGTGTTGAGTTATTTTGTGGGCACAGCCAATTTATACTGTAATGCCCCGACCACACGATCGGATTTTCCGTCGGAAAAACCTTGGATCGGATTTTCCGACGGAATTCTGCTCAAGCTTGGCTTGCATACACACGTTCACACAGAAGTTCTCTGAACTTTCAACCGTCAAGAATGCGGTGAAGTCCAACACTACGTAGACCCGAGAAAAGTGCAATGCTTCCGAGTATTTGTCGAATTGTTTGCGAGCATGCGTCGGAATTTTGTGCATGGGAATTGCTACAGACGATCTGAATTTTTCCCTTCGGAAAAATTGAGAACCTGCTCTCAATCTTTTGCTGGTGAAAATTACATCAGCAAAAGTCCGATGGAGCATACGCACGGTCTGATTTTTTGATGAAAAGCTCACATCAGACTTTTGCTGGCGGAAATTCCGCTCGTGTGTACGGGGCATTACTAAAACTGTAAAAAAAATATATCTTAGGCCGCGTACACACAAGGGGATATGTCCGCTGAAAACGGTCCGATGGACCGTTTCAGCAGACATCTCCGCTCGTGTGTATGGGCTAGCGGACAGATTTCTCCACCCGACAGATTTCAAAGCATGCTTTGAAATCCATCCGGTGGAATCTGTCCGCCCGACATGTCTGCTGGTTAGTACACCAGCAGACATGTCGTCCCCCACCGCCGCCGCGCCGCCGCCGAATGGATTCGGCGCATGCGCGGAAGTGTTTTACTTCCTGGTGCGGTGACGTGGCGGTGACGCGGCGGGGAATTTGATCCGATGGTGTGTACACGCCATCGGATCAAACTCCCGATCGGACATATCCGATGGAAATGGTCCGCGGACCGTTTTCATCGGATATGTCCGATCGTGTGTATGGGGCCTTATTGTGAATCTAAAGTCCAGTGTACTTAAATGGTTAATAAAAATCAAGAGAGTGTAGATGAAAAACCAAAAATCATTGAAGCGTCCTTGATGGGCGGTTCTAAGAAAAAAATATGCATATATCTGCTACCAAACTGTGAGTGTGATGAACAATGGAGGCTTACCAGAAGGCAAGCATAACGTGCTTGCGGCTACAACCCAGCCAGGGCCTTTAGGAGTCCACAGTAGGTTGATAAAGCAGGAAAAAAGGTTGTGGGTAGCTCCAGATGTGTCAGCAGTTGATTGCCAAAAAAAAGGTTTTAAATAAACATAGTGAAGTACGTCAAACAGCACATAAAAAACGGTACTAAAAATAAGATATTACTGTCCCGACGTACGTTTCGTCATAAGAAATTGACGTCGTCTGGTGCCCCAGACGACGTCAATTTCTTATGACGAAACGTACGTCGGGAAGGTGACGTGCTGACGTCTTTTTGACGAGACGATCCGAGAGACACGGGTGTTCGTTTAAGCCGGCCGGCTGCTATATCTTTATGTTTTAATTCTTTCTGTAACATGTAAGTGCAACCTTATTAAACCTTTGAAGTCTTTTCTAAGCATACTTCACTATGTGGGCCATTTATTTGTTTTCGGTGCACTGCTGACTTCCGGAGGATCTACAATACACCCTGACATCAGCTGCTCCACTTTAATCCCTGAATCAAGGCTTTCTTTTCTATGCGGTTACTCATTTGGCTTCTGGTAAGCCTTCAATTTATTTGGTGACACGGTGGTGGTGTTATTTTAAATCACAACTCAGGACAGTAATATCTTATTTTTAGTACCGTTTTTTATGTGCTGTTTGACGTACTTCACTATGTTTATTTAAAACCTTTTTTTTGGCAATCAACTGCTGACACATCTGGAGCTACCCACAACCTTTTTTCCTGCTTTATCAACCTACTGTGGACTCCTAAAGGCCCTGGCTGGGTTGTAGCCGCAAGCACGTTATGCTTGCCCTCTGGTAAGCCTCCATTGTTCATCACACTCACAGTTTGGTAGCAGATATATGCATATTTCTTTCTTAGAACCGCCCATCAAGGACGCTTCAATGATTTTTGGTTTTTCATCTACACTCTCTTGATTTTTATTAACCATTTGAGTACACTGGACTTTAGATTCACAATAAGATATATTTTTTTGCACATGGTTTAAAAACCATTTGGTTATCACTTTTTATTTTTAAATTTTTTTATATATAAATTTCCTTTCTTTATTAGCGCAACTTCAATTTTTTTCTCCTGTATTTTAGTGTGTGTATAACACTTAGTGGTTGCTGCTTGTAGTTATTATTTTTTATGTATGTTAGCGCGGTAATTTCTTTGTATACATTACTAAAACTGAAAATAATTTTTTGGTCAAAAAAAACTGAAGAGAAAAAAGTGAAATACTGCGCTAACAAAGAAGTGTAAATAGCAAAAAATTATAGTAAATCAGCAGCAGCTTAAAACGTGGAATAAATGTGTAAAATCATAAAAAGGTGCAAAGCAAGCTGCGCTACGATACAAGAATGAATTACTAAAACTGGAGAGTGCAAGATCATGTGCAGCTCATAGAAACCAATCAGCTTCTAGGTTTTATTATCAAAGCTTACTTGAACAAGCTGAAGTTTAAAGCTGATTGGCTTCCATGCCCAGTGGCACCAGATTCAAAGTGCTCCCATTTTAGCACCCCCCCAACTATGCTTTCCCTTTAAATCAGTGGTCTCCCCAACAAGGGGGCACTATTTCTCCCAAAGACACCAACAATCAGGTGCAATAACAGCAATGATGGGACACAATTCCTTCCAACAATGGGGCCCAATGGCTCCAATGACAGGCACAATTCCTACTAAAGAAACAAACAATGTGGTACAATTCCTCCCATTGACACCAAAGTAGGGCATTGTCTACTCCAACTGATGCCAACCACAGCCTGGCCCTCCTAAGGACTGAAGGACACTAAACTGGCCCTTTGTTTAGAAACTTTGGAAACCCCTGTGTAGTAAAGTCTTAGGACTTCCCCCCTCTATGAGTCTTTTCGTGACTGATAAGATAGGATTTCCTGGAAAAACATTTCCCACATTCGGAACACGAATACGGCTTTTCCCCCGTGTGAACTTTTTCATGCGTAATAAGATTTGATTTCTGAGTAAACCGTTTCCCGCACACGGCACAAGAAAACGGCTTCTCCCCCGAATGAGTCCTCTGGTGTCTGGCTAAAGTTGACCTGTCAGCAAAACATCTCCCGCATTCGGTGCAGGAAAACGGTTTCTCCCCCGTGTGAGTCCTCTCGTGGGAAATAAGATATCGCCTCTGGTGGAAACTCTTCCCGCACGCCGAGCACGAATACGGCTTTACCCCAGCGTGACAGCTCCGGTGAGCGTTCAGATTTGACCGCTCGGCAAAACATTTCCCACATTCGGCACAGAAGAACGGCTTCATCCCCGTGTGAGTTCTTTCGTGCCACCGAAGCCGGACTAGCTCGATAAAACATTTCCCGCATTCCGAACAAGAGTAAGGTTTCACCCCGGTGTGAGTTCTCTGGTGTATAAAAAGTCTGGCCCTCTGAGGGAAACATTTCCCACATTCTGCACAATTAAACCGATTGTCCCTCGTGTGAGAATTTAGATGTGAGATAAGATTTCTTTTCCGGATAAAGCGTTTTCCACATTCGCGACATGAATATGGCTTCCCTCCTTGGTGTAAGGTGTGGTCCTCTCCCCGGGCAAAAGATTCACCACCCTCAGAACACGGGAAGGTTGTACCATCTTTATGAAAGGTGGCGGGAGGGGAGTGGCTAGGAATATCCCACCCATGTGCAGAGAGATTAGAAGGATCTACATTGGGAAATACTGAATGGAGATTTGGGGTAGTAATGGGACTTTCTTCAAAACATTCAGATGTGATATCGTCATCATCATCATCCTCCGAGGAACCATGTTTGATGTCATCATCTTCTGTTACACCATCTGCACAGATAACAGGATGTGTCTCCCAGATACTGCTGTTGTGTTGTCTATCTGAAAGAAATATTTGAAAAAATTCAGGGCAAGATTCAGAAAGCATTTACGTCAGCGTATCAAGAGATACGCTGCGTAAATACTAAAAATAGCCGGCGTATCTTTTTTTGCTATTCAGAAAAGAAGATACGCCGGCTTTCTCCTAAGATACGAGCGGCGTAATTCGCTTACACCGTCGTATCTTGGGTTGCATATTTACGCTGGCCACTAGGTGGCGCTTTGCGTAAATTATGCAAATTAGCTATTTAAGCAGATTCACAAGCGTACTTGCGACGGCGCGTCGTATTTTACGTCGTTTGCGTAAGCGTAAGGTTACCCCTGCTATAGCAGGCGCAGCCAATGTTAAGTATGGACGTCGGGACCACGTCAAATTGTACGTCGGTTACGTCGTTTGCGTAAATCGTTCGGGAATGGGGCTCGACGTTAGTTACATTCACGTCGTTTACATTGAAAAAAAGCGTCGTGATTTCACGCATGCGCACTGGGAACGTCCACGAACGGCGCATGCGCCGTCCAAAAAAAACGTCAATTACGTGGGGTCATGATTAATTTACATGAATCACGCCCCCACTTCAGCAATTTGAATTGCGCGGCCTTACGCCGTGCACTTTACGCTACGCCGCCGCATATTATGGAGCAAGTGCTTTCTGAATAAGGCACTTGCCCATAATATTTGCGGCTGCGTAGTGTAAAGAGGAAACGCTACGCCGCCGGAAAGATACATTTTTGTATCTGAATCCGGCCCTCAATGTTTAAAGTGAAGGTTGGGCTCAGAGCGCAGAGCACTGCCCACCGCACCCAACCACTTGTGACATTAGCGAATCAATATTCGCTATGGTCTTTCAGCTTCTCCTCCCAGCCAATCAGGAGAGGAGACAGATCATTAGACTGGATTAGCCGGGAGGATTTAAAACAATTTAAAACATTGCATTTTGTTCGTCATGAAAAATCGATCATGTGTACGCGGCATTAGAGAATCTGGAACTTTCTTCTGGATTTAGTGTTTATTACTCACCTGTGCTGATCTCTAGAGGATCTTCCTCCTCCTCCTTACATGGATCTTCTTCTTCCTCTTTCACTTCAACTTTTAAGTCAAACAGATTTTCACACTAATGAAAACAATGGTATAGAATGAATTTTTAAGGATTTGACATTAAACAGAATAACCTCACATTGTTAGATTTAGTTTCATTTACCTGATCCTCCTGAGGGAAATCCTGATCCTCCTGAGGGATTTCCTGATCTTCCTGTGTGGAGTCCCGGGAATACAGAGGACGGGGACATCTCTCTGGGGGGTTCCCATTACTGGATCCATCTGTAGGAAACACACACTGACTGAATACATTGTTTCTATGTCTTTATATCAGAGGATGTGTATCTAGGGGGATCCTCAATACAAGAAATGAAAGTCTCCTCTTACCCGGTGATGTGAGGGGCGGCCGCTTCTCCATCAGGACGTCCTTGTAGAGATCCTTGTGTCCTTCTATATACTCCCACTCCTCCATGGAGAAATAGACAGTGACATCCTGACACCTTATAGGAACCTGACACACACAATGATACCGTCACCATCCAGACACATCCCTTGTCTGTTACTGGATAATGTCCCAGAATTCCCGGCACCGCTCACCTCTCCTGTCAGCAGATCAATGATCTTCTGGGTGACTTCTAGGATCTTCTTTCCGCTCTCCTTAAAAATCATGGATGGGGGCCTCTGATGGTCACTTGCCTTTTTTATGGGCCCATAATCCTAAATAAGGGAAAAAAATTAAAAATTAATAAAAGCACAGATACCTGTCCCAAAATCCTCCGCACCTCTCCGGTCAGCTCTGTGTTTTGTTAATAGAGATAAGAGTGATGTCATGTGACCTCCCAGAATCCTCCTCACCTCTCCGGTCAGGTCTGTGTATTATTAATAGAGATAAGAGTGATGTCATGTGACCTCCCAGAATCCTCCTCACCTCTCGGGTCAGGTCTGTGTTTTATTATTAGAGATAAGAGTGATGTCATGTGACCTCCCAGAATCCTCCTCACCTCTCCGGTCAGGTCTGTGTTTTATTAATAGAGATAAGAGTGATGTCATGTGACCTCCCAGAATCCTCCTCACCTCTCCGGTCAGGTCTGTGTTTTATTAACCACTTGCCTACTGTGCACCTACACCCCCTTCCTGCCCAGACCAAATTTTAGCTTCCGGCACTGCGTCGCTTTAACTGACAATTGCGCGGTCGTGCGATGTGGTTCCCAAACAAAATTGGCGTCCTTTTTTTCCCACAAATAGAGCTTTCTATTGGTGCTATTTGATCGCCCGTGCGGTTTTTATTTTTTAGGCTATAAACAAAAAAAGAGCGAAAATTTTGAAAAAAGACACAAAATGTTTTGCTTTTTGCTATAATAAATATCCCATTAAAAAAAAAAAAAAAAAAAAAAATTGATCTCAGTTTAAGCCGATATGTATTCTTCTACATATTTTTGGTAAAAAAAAATTAAAAATAAAATCGCAATAACCGTATAGTGACTGGTTTGCGCAAAAGTTATATTGCCTACAAAATAGGGGACATAATTATGATTTTTTTTTTTTTTTACTAGGAATGGCGGCGATCTGCGTTTTTTTTTCGGGATTGCGACATTATAGCCGACACATCGGACACTTTTGACACATTTTTGGGACCATTCACATTTATACAGTGAACAATGCTATAAATATGCATTGATTACTGTATAAATGTGACTGGCAGGGAAGGGGTTAACCACTAGGGGGCGGGGAAGGGGTTAAATGTGTATCCTAAGGTGTGTTCTTACTGTGGGGGGGGGGGGGTGACTGGGGGAGGTGACCGATTGTGTCCCTATGTACAAGGGACACAATCGATCTCCTCTCTCCCTGACAGGGACGTGCAGCTCTGTTTACACACAGAGCTGCACGTCCCAGCACCCGAAAATCGCGGGTGCCCGGCGGCCATCGCGGCCGCCGGGCACGCGCACGGTGTTGTTAGTTACCCGATAGGTGCGCGCGCGCGGCGCCGCGCCACCTAGTGGCTTAAATTGACATCACGTCATATGACGTGATGTCAGGATAATTGAGTATCCCGCCCGCCGTCATTTCACAGTGGGCGGGTATTAAGTGGTTAATAGAGATAAGAGTGATGTCATGTGACCTCCCAGAATCCTCCTCACCTCTCCGGTCAGGTCTGTGTTTTATTAATAGAGATAAGAGTGATGTCATGTGACCTCCCAGAATCCTCCTCACCTCTCCGGTCAGGTCTGTGTTTTATTAATAGAGATAAGAGTGATGTCATGTGACCTCCCAGAATCCTCCTCACCTCTCCGGTCAGGTCTGTGTTTTATTAATAGAGATAAGAGTGATGTCATGTGACCTCCCAGAATCCTCCTCACCTCTCCGGTCAGCTCTGTGTTTTATTAATAGAGATAAGAGTGATTTCATGTGACCTCCCAGAATCCTCCTCACCTCTCCGGTCAGGTCTGTGTTTTATTAATAGAGATAAGAATGATGCCATGTGACCTCCTAGAATCCTCCTCACCTCTCCGGTCAGGTCTGTGTTTTATTAATAGAGATAAGAGTGATGTAATGTGATCTCCCAGAATCCTCCTCACCTCTCCGGTCATAAGGAAGATGATCTCCAGGGTGAGGTTTAATACCTTTTCCATAATTTTGTCCCTTTCCTTGTCCATTTTCCGGGAATTAGTCATGATAACGTGTAGGAGATGATCATGGAATACTGTATATCGAATACACAATGGACTGTGACCTATAGATAAAATAGAACAGTAGGTCTATAAATTTATCGGCCTGAGGTGTTATTATACCCTCAAATATTAGCTGCGATGGCCTCATTACCTTCTACGGCAAAAAAAAAGTCCTTAGAAATCGACATTTCCCGACAGTATATCATGCGACGAACCCAGTGGCAAAAAAGGGGGAGTATCAATACTTATATCTTCTAACACACCATGGTGCTTAAAAGACTCCCTAGTAGACGCTGAGGGGCAGTTTCTAGCGGTAAAAGGGACGATAAGAGGAGCGATATTCACATTTGTTACTTTTTATGCCCCTAATGTACAACAGGACCAGTTCCTAAGGAACTTCTTGAATAGGCTAACAGCCTTTCAAGAAGGTCAGCTGATCATGGGTGGGGACTTAAATGCCCCTCTGGACCCTACTATGGATACGTCAACCGGTGGCTCCTCAGTTGCAGGGGGCACCCGGAAACGAATCCGACAGTTGCTACAACAAGAAACACTGATAGATATATGGAGAATGATGCACCCGGGGGAACGAGATTATTCCTTCTATTCCATCCCGCATAAGACATACTCACGTATTGACTATTTTTTTGTTCCACACAGTCAGCTCCACGCAGTTATAGAAGTTGGAATAGGTGAAATTTCCTGGTCCGATCATGCCCCAATCTTTCTGGAATATAAAATAGGGGACTCCGGCCCTCTTGGACCGGGGGGCTGGAGATTAAACGAGAGACTATTGCAGGATGAGGGGGTGCTGGAAGATGTCCAGAAGGAGTTAAAATGGTACTTCGAGACTAATGACACCCCAGAATGTAATCTAGGGGTAGTGTGGGAGGCCCATAAGGCAGTCATAAGGGGAGTCCTGATGAAACATGGTGCAAGGGTTAAAAGGGAGAGGGAGAGGAATATAACAACCCTTATGACAAAGATTACAAACTTAGAAAAAAGGCATAAACAGAGATCTAACCCAGAGGTAGAGAGAGAACTTATGACGGCACGCAGACAAATTACCGAACTGCTCTTTTATAGAGCAAGAAGGGCGATACAAAATGGCAAAAGGCAGAACTATGAACAGGGCAATAAATGTGGGAAGCAATTGGCGAACTCATTGAGGGAACAACACACTAAGACGTATATCCCTATGATTAAGGGGTCAGGAGGCGAAGGACACATGCTACCCAGAGAAATTGCACAGAGATTTAGTGACTTTTATAGCAGTCTATATAACTTACAAACAAACCTCCAACAACATGAGGCAATGGGTAACTATATAGAATCCTCAGGCACCCCGACCCTAACAGCAGAAATGAGCCAAGAAATGGAAAAACCTATAACCTTAGAAGAACTACAGGAGGCAGTGAAAAAAGGGAAAGGAGGGAAATCACCGGGAGCAGATGGATTTACCATTGCCTACTATAGACTTTTTCTCTCAGTTCTAAGCCCCTTTATGGTCAGAATGTATAATGGGCTGGGCGATACATGTTCTTTTCATAATGAAACCCTAAAAGCGGTAATAGCGGTCATACCCAAAGAAGGTAAAGATCCTTCTCAATGTGGGAGCTATAGACCCATTTCATTACTCAACGAAGATTTGAAGCTTTTTGCCAAAATCCTAGCAGCACGTATACAACAATATATACCCGGGCTTATCCACAAAGATCAGGTGGGATTTGTCCAGATGCGCGAAGCCAGGGATAATACGGTTAAGACGCTGAACTTGATCCATCTGGCTGACACTTCCCGAACCCCGTGTGTCTTCCTCGGTACTGATGCCGAGAAAGCTTTTGATCGGATAAACTGGCAATTTATGTTTATGGTTCTGAGACACATGGGGTTCGGAGATAAGATGTTACAATGGATCACAAGTAATTATACTCATCCAACGGCACAGGTTAGAGTGAATGGAACATTGTCTCCACCCTTTAAATTGTCGAATGGGACAAGACAGGGATGTCCGCTATCCCCTCTCTTGTTTGCGATATCTGTAGAGCCCTTATTAAACAGGATCCGACTGAATCCAGACATCAAAGGAGTGTCTGTTGGAGATGCAGAATACAAGATCTCTGCTTACGCAGACGATATGATGTACTCTTTGACGAACCCGATGGAATCCCTCCCTAGGTTGCTACAGGAATTGCAACTATATGGAGGCCTATCAAATTTTAAGATAAATTATGATAAGTCAGAAGCAATGGGAG
Organism: Rana kukunoris; assembly: GCA_029574335.1. Classification (NCBI taxonomy): domain Eukaryota; kingdom Metazoa; phylum Chordata; class Amphibia; order Anura; family Ranidae; genus Rana; species Rana kukunoris. The sequence goes on along the minus strand of CM056056.1, from coordinate 173,450,689 downwards.
TAGCGATCCCGGAGGAGGATCTGCGGTCTTTGAAAGCTAAACACAGATTTAAATGGTCTGACAGATCACTTACATACCTGGGCACTTCCATCCCAGCAGACCTGACACAGGTCTTTAAACTTAATTTTGTGCCAATATTGGGGAAAACCCGGGCCCTCTTGGAGGGCTGGAAGAGGGGGTTTTATTCCTGGTTCGGACGAGTCAATATTATCAAAATGAGCATATTACCAAAATTTCTGTATCTCTTCCAGACACTCCCTATCGCCATACCAAAATCCTTTTTTAGCCAGACGCAAACTCTCTTTAATAAGTTCATATGGGCTAATAAACCCCCAAGAATTAAGAGGCGCACATTATCATTATCAAAGCGAGATGGAGGTGTGTCTGCTCCAGATATCTATAGGTACTATCAGACGGCCATTTTGACCCGCCTGATAGATTGGAGGAGACATGGCGATGAGAAAATATGGCCAGGTTTGGAACAGGCACAGTGCAGTAGCATACTCCACCTGGCAGCGTGGTGTTATAGAGACCTGCCGATAACTATTAAGAAACACCCACTGATAGGCCCAACACTGAAAGTTGCTTACGGGCTATTTGCGAAGGGGACATTGTCCACCCTGGATTCACCACTTTACCCAATTATGGGGAACCCCCAATTCGCACCAGGATTGATGAAGGGGACGTTCAGTGGGTTAATAGAGCGGGGCTTGGTACAGGCATCTCATTTTGTTAAAGAAGGCTCTTGGCATACTATGCAGGAGATGGTAATGGGTGGGCTTCCCTACCAATTGGACACTTGGAGGGCATTACAATTACGGCACTTCCTGGACACTCTGAAATCCCCTGTAAGATATGGGCGTAAACTAACACGATTTGAGGGGTATTGTAGTGGGAGTGGAGTGCTTCGGCACACCCTCTCAAGAATTAACGAATTATTAAATGTACCGATGGAGGACTCCCAAATCCCCTTTTTTAACAGGTGGGAGGTGGAGCGGGGAAGACCTTTTACAGAAGAACAAAAGAATAAAATTCTTCGGAATATATTTGAATCCTCAGTCTGTGTGAAGACACAGGAGATGAATTACAAGATATTAACTCAGTGGTATCGTACACCGGTAGTATTAAAGAAGTGCTACCCAGACATCTCGGATAGATGCTGGAGGTGCGGAAAGAAGGAAGGAACGTTATTACATATTTTGTGGTCTTGCCCGAAGATTTTAAGTTTTTGGACAAAGGTCCAGGGAATAGTACAGAAATTTAGCAAAGAAAAATTACCAGAGGACTGGTCTTATTATTTATTACAGGACTCTGAGAGTTCGGTAAAGCTTTATAGGAAATCCATGGCTTGTCACCTTCTAAATGCTGCCCGTGCCTGTATCCCAGGGATGTGGAAACAGACACAACCGCCAACGGTAAAGATGTGGCTGAATAGAGTAGAAGATACAAATAGAATGGAGGACCTAGTGTGGACCTCCAGACAGAAACGTAAGGCCTACCTTGATACGTGGGCTGAATGGATTGCGTTTAGATACTCAGAAGAAGGAAGGGTTCTGATAGATGCGTAGACATGGGAGGGAGGGATCCGGCCCTGCGGATGGGGAGGAGGAGAGGAGATGGATGGAGGAGGGGGTGGTTCCCCCACCCCCCCCTCCTTTTTTTTTTTTTTGGGATGGGGGGGGGTGGTTATACTTTTGGTTAGTTTTGTTTGATAAGGGGGATGGGGTTGGTATAGTATTGGGAAGTCAATGCAGAGAGCGATATCCCAAGGGGTGGTCCAACTGCCCCCCCTGGCAGGGACACTTGGACCCCCTGGCGGGAGGGGGGGGTCCTGAGGTAGTAAGGGGAAGGCACCCACTGACCTAAAGGTAATTAGATATGGAAGATGATTTTCAGTTTGAGAGAGGAACGATACGATATGTTTTGGGAAATATATCTCTTCTATCTATGTTTAAATGATTTGACTTTGTACCATGTGGGTATTTCTTTTCCTTTTTTCATTTTTGTATGTTGTAATGACTTCATGGCCAGAGGGATGGCCCTCTGTATGTATCTCACTATGCTTGTTTGAAAACAATAAAAGAAAATTTAAAGAAAAAAAAAAGTATTTCCTCTAATCAGAGGGATTTTTAGGCTTCAGCTTTGGAAGTGGCTGGTGCTTTGTCTTATCTTTAGCTACCTCAGATGAAAACCATTATAGTACTTACCTGCCAATTGCTTCTTTGTTGCCAACCCAGATTGACTTGACTACTTTCTTGCTTGCCGCCTGCCAAGACCTGACTATTCCCCTGCATTCCACTTGCAAAAACCTCTACTCGGAACGGACTACTCTCTCGCTTGTTGCTTGCCTTGACCTGACTATTCTCTTGCATTATGCCTGCCATGACCTCTGCCTGGACCCAGCTACTCTCTCGCTTGTTGCTTGCCTTGACCTGACTATTCTCTTGCATTATGCCTGCCATGACCTCTGCCTGGACCCAGCTACTCTCTCGCTTGTTGCTTGCCTTGACCGACTATTCTCTTGCCTTATGCCTGCCATGACCTCTGCCTGGACCCAGCTACTCTCTCGCTTGTTGCTTGCCTTGACCTATTATCTTGCCTTATGCCTGCCGTGACCTCTGCCTGGACCCAGCTACTCTCTCGCTTGTTGCTTGCCTTGACCTATTATCTTGCCTTATGCCTGCCATGACCTCTGCCTGGCCCCTGCTACTTTCTCGCTTGTTGCCTGCCTTGACCTATTATCTTACCTTATGCCTGCCATGACCTCTGCCTGGCCCCAGCAACTCTCTTGCTTGTTGCCTGCCTTGACTATTCTCTTGCCTTATGCCTACCATGACCTCTGCCTGGACCCAGCTACTCTTGCTTGTTACCTGCCTTGACCTGACTATTCTCTTGCCTTATGCCTACCATGACCTCTGCCTGGACCCAGCTACTGTCTAGCTTGTTGCCTGCCTTGACCTGACTACTCTCTTGCCTTATGCGTAACATGACCTCTGCCTGGACCCAGCTATTCTCTCGCTCGTTGCTTGCCTTGACCTGACTATTCTCTTGCCTTATGCCTACCATGGACTCTGCCTGGCCCCAGCTACTCTCTCACTTGTTGCCTGCCTTGACTATTATCTTGCCTTATGCCTGCCATGACCTCTGCCTGGCCCCAGCAACTCTCTTGCTTGTTGCCTGCCTTGACTATTCTCTTGCCTTATGCCTAACATGACCTCTGCCTGGCCCCAGCTACTCTCTCGCTTGTTGCTTGCCTTGACCTGACTATTCTCTTGCCTTATGCCTGCCATGACCTCTTCCTGGCCCCAGCAACTCTCTTGCTTGTTGCTTGCCTTGACTATTCTCTTGCCTTATGCCTACCATGACCTCTGCCTGGACCCAGCTACTACTCTCGCTTGCTGCCTGCCTTGACCTGACTACTCTCTTGCCTTATGCCTAACATGACCTCTGCCTGGCCCCAGCTACTCTCTCGCTTGTTGCTTGCCTTGACCTGACTATTCTCTTGCCTTATGCCTGCCATGACCTCTTCCTGGCCCCAGCAACTCTCTTGCTTGTTGCTTGCCTTGACTATTCTCTTGCCTTATGCCTACCATGACCTCTGCCTGGACCCAGCTTACTCTGCTCCAACTCCTCGCTTGCTTGCCTGCCCTTGACCTGACCTGGACTCAATCTTGCCTTAATGCCTATTATTGCCATATGAACCTCTGCCTGGCCCCTGCTACTCTCTCACTTGTTGCTTGCCTTGACCTATTATCTTGCCTTATGCCTGCCATGACCTCTGCCTGGCCCCAGCAACTCCCTCGCTTGCTGCCTGCCTTGACCTGACTATTATGTTGCCTTATGCCTACCATGACCTCTGCCTAGACCCGCTACTCTCTTGCTTGTTGCCTGCCTTGACTATTCTCTTGCCTTATACCTGCCATGACCTCTGCCTGGACCCAGCTACTCTCTGGCTTGCCATCTGCTAAGACCTGACTACCCCCTTGCAAACACTGTCTACATTTCCACTTGTGTTTCATCAAGCGATTGTTTATACCTCATTGATGTGAAAGATTGGATTCAACACGGCTTTGACGTGATCAATTGAAATATTTGATCTGGTTAAAATGTGTACATGGGCAACGCTAATGGTTGTCGTGTACTGCCAGCAGCCAGACCCCTTTCCCATAGCCGCGAGCTTCTCCATTCCTCATCTATAGAGGTACTACTACAAGACGCAGGTCATGCTTTTTCGGAGAATACGTCCCCTGCAACACCTCTGAAAGTGGCTGGTGCTTTGTCTTATCTTCAGCTACCTCAGATGAAAACCATTATAGTACTTACCTGACAATTGCTTCTTTGTTGCCAAACCAGATTGACTTGACTATTTTCTTGCTTGCCGCCTGCCAAGACCTGACTATTCCCCTGCGTAAACCTGTACTCGGAACTGACTACTCTCTTGCTTGTTGCCTGCGATGACTTGACTATTATCTTGCCTTATACCTGCCATGACCTCTGCCTGGACCCAGCTACTCTCTCACTTGTTGCCTGCCTTGACTATTATCTTGTCTTATGCATGCCATGACCTCTGCCTGGACCCAGCTACTCTCTCGCTTGTTGCCTGCCTTGACTATTATCTTGTCTTATGCATGCCATGACCTCTGCCTGGCCCCAGCTACTCTCTCACTTGTTGCCTGACTTGACTATTATCTTGCCTTATGCCTGCCATGACCTCTGCCTGGCCCCAGCTACTCTATCGCTTGTTGCCTGCCTTGACCTGTGCCTGGACCCAGCTACCCTCTGGCTTGCCATCTACCAAGACCTGACAACCCCCTTGCAAGCACTGTCTAAATTTCCACTTGTGTTACATCAAGCGATTGTTTATACCTCATTGATGTGAAAAATTGGATCCAACACGGCTTTGAAGTGATCAATTGAAATATTTGATCTGGTTAAAAATGTGTACATGGCCAACGCTAATGGTTGTCGTCTACTGCCAGCAACCAGACCCCTTTCTCGTAGCTGTGAGCTTCTCCATTCCTCATCTTTAGAGGTACTACTACAAGACGCAGGTCATGAAAGTGGTTGGTGCTTTGTCTTATCTTCAACTACCTCAGATGAAAAGCATTATAGTACTTACCTGCCAATTGCTTCTTTTTTGTCAACCCAGATTGACTTGACTACTGTCTTGCTTGCCGCCTGCCAAGACCTGACTATTCCCCTGCATTCCACTTGCTTAAACCTCTACTCGGAACTGACTACTCTCTCGCTTGTTGCCTGCCTTGACCTGACTATTCTCTTGCCTTATGCCTACCATGACCTCTGCCTGGACCCAGCTACTCTCTCGCTTGTTGCCTGCCTTGACCTGACTATTCTCTTGCCTTATGCCTACCATGACCTCTGCCTGGACCCAGCTACTCTCTCGCTTGTCTTGACCCGACTGTTATCTTGCCTAATGCCTACCATAGCCTCTGCCTGGACCCAGCTACTCTCTTGCTTGTTGCTTGCCTTGACCTGACTATTTTCTTGCCTTATGCCTGCCATGGACTCTGCCTGCGCTTTCCCGTAGCCGTGAGCTTCTCCATTCCTCATCTATAGAGGTACTACTACAAGACGCAGGTCATGGTTTTCCAGGGAAAACATCACCTGTGCCACCTTTGAAAGCAGAGCTCACCATCTATTGCTCTGCACATCAGAGGACTTGCAGGAACTTGGAAGATGGGGATTTCTGGAGGTAACATGATCCCCTAGCCCCTCCCCCTCCATCCAGTTCACACAGAGTGCTGGAACCCCCTTTCTCTCATAATAAGTAGACATTATTACCTCCTCCTTACTGGACACACACTCTCCAACCTCACACCCCCAGCAGCTGCCGGAAACAGTCAAAACTTTGACTGCCTGCAGTCAGATCCCCAATTAGGCTACAAGAAAATGGCCTCCAGTCTTTCTCAGCTTTTCTTAACAGAAGACAAAATTAGTCCGGACACCTTCTCCATTGACTACTATTGCGGAGCCAAGTCCATGAATAGTAAGAATTTTTAAAACTATTACGCATTCTATTATCTAGAGAGGGTGTCCTGTCCGTGCTACACAAATATGGCCGCCGTTGTTTGTAAAAAAAATAGAAAAAGAAAGAAAGAGATGTCTGTGGTAAATTCGTCCTCTAGCGTCACCCCTGGAGTACAGCAGTCCAGGAGGAGGTACAGCCCAGCCATGTTGACGCGCACGCGCGGACAGAAGCACAGGCTGGATGTAGGAGGTCGGCGGCCATTTTCTTGTAGCTCATATGAGGACTCCAGAGACCAATTTTAATTTTTTTTTTATTCTTCTCTTTTCAGCAGCTGCAGGACGGATGTGAGTGTGTCCAGTGAGGAGAAGGTAATAATGTATTTCTTATTATGAGAGAAGGGGGTCCCAGCACTCTGAATGGGGGGGGGTTCATGTCACCTCCACACATCATCATCTTCCTGCAAGTCCTCTGATGTGTAAAACATGAGTTGGGGAGGAGGATAGAGTTGTATTCTCTACAAAGCCACAACCAGCGCAGAGTGACCTCATCCGTCTTCTGCACCGCTTCTCCTCTCGCTGTCCAATCACATGCTGGGGGCGGGACCAGACCTGTAGGTGAGACTGAACTGCAGCAGAGAAAAATTAGGTCCCCTACCAGAGGTGTGCAGTGTGGCCGAGCTGTGTAAATCGTAGGGCTGGACGGACGGAAATACAAATCCTTTGGCAGGTAGAACAGCTCCCACATAGCTGTTTGCCTGGAGCTCAGCTTTAACCAGTTAAGCCCCGGACCAATATGCTGCTAAATGCCCTGAGAAAGAAAGTTTACCGCTCAGAGGTCCCAGGGAACTGCAAGGTGGAGTCCAAACGCCTGGGTGCAGGCACTGCAATTGTATGCAAAAATTTATAGATTTTTAAATGCCCAGAGGCGTTTTTACAATTCGGCACTGCACTACTTTAACAGACAATTGCGCGGTCCTGCGACGTGGCTCCCAAACAAAATTTGCGTCCTTTACTTCCCACAAATAGAGCTTTCTTTTGATGGTATTTGATCGCCTCTGCGATTTTTATTTTTTGCGCTATAAATAAAAATAGAGCGACATTTAAAAAAAAAAATATTTTTTACTTTTTGTTATAAGAAAAATCGAATAAACTAAATTTTAGTCAAACATTTAGGCCAAAATGTATTCAGCCACATGTCTTTAGTAAAAAAAAAAATCGCAATAAAAAAAAAAAATTGGCTACCTAGCGGCAACAGCGACACTAGTACAGCGATCAGAAAACCGATCACTTAGTGACAATGGCAATAGGGGGTGAAAGGGTTAACTAGGGCGGTGATCAAGGGGTTAAAACTTTATTAGGGGGGGTACGGGGCTACCACTAACTGCCTGTCACACTGACACTAAATGCAGTGATCAGTACATATATGATCACTGCAATCAGTGACAGTGTGACAGGAGGGTGGGATCGCAAGGGGTTAATGTGCCTATGTGTGTGGTGTCAGTGTAGTGTTGGTGCGACTTACTATGTGATGTCTTCTCTCCTCTCGGCGGATTGAAAATACCGCCGAGAGGAGAGCTGACATCACTTCCTCTGCCTGTGTTTACATTATACAGACAGAGGAAGTGACACTGCAGGGAGGACGTGGATTGGCTGGGAGTGATCCGGAGGGGGCGGACACAAGCGAACAGCCGCCACCTCATCCCGGATCGCTCCTGCAGCCACGGGGACCGCCGCAACTACCGGGGGGGGGGGGGGTCCGATCGGCAGGGACGTACAGGTACGCCAATGTGCCTGTCCGTGCCATTCTGCTGATGTAAATGCGGCGGTCCTTAAGCAGTTAAAGGCAAAGTAAGGCCAAAAAAAAAATGACGTTTAGACATTTGGACCATACACACAAGTTGGTAACCCCCTGTTTTATTCTGGCCATCTGTGTCCCATTGGGGAGATTTCCCTTCACTTCCTGCCCTTTAAGCCAGGACTGGACAAATTCCAGGCGCCAGGGTGACAAGAAATTGCATCCCGGCTGCCTGACCCTCCCCCCCCCCCCCACCCTCCCCCCCCCCCCCCCCCCCCCACACACTAGGTATTCCCTGGGCCCGGTGCCGCGGTGAAGAAGGGAGAGAGCACAGTGGACACACTTCTCCTCTCCTTCCCTTCTTGTTGTTGACCTGGAAGTGACGTGTTCCCCATCCATCAAGGCCAGGGAAAAAAAAGTAATCCCCTGTTTTGTAGAAGCTACAACTTTTGCGCAAACCAATCAAATTTTTTACAAAAAATATGTATAAGAATACGTATCGGACTTTAGTTCTGATCTAATGATGACCATTTGAAGGCCGTAGTGCGTGGAATTGAGCCCTAAATGTATCCCATTTCAGTTTCGCTTTACAATTTTTTAATTTTCACATTTTTGTTCCTTACAGTGGATCTGAGTGTACAGAGGAGTGGAAGACATAGAAGGACACAAGGATCTCTACAAGGACGTCATGATGGAGAAGCGGCCGCCCCTCACATCTCCGGGTAAGAGGAGACTTTCATTTCTTGTATTGAGGATCCCCCTAGATACACATCCTCTGATATAAAGACATAGAAACAATGTAATCAGTCAGTGTGTGTTTCCTACAGATGGATCCAGTAATGGGAACCCACCAGAGAGATGTCCCCGTCCTCTGCATTCCCGGGACTCCACACAGGAACATCAGGAGATCCCTCAGGAGGATCAGGTAGAAAAATGGTCTTGTTAAAACCGTATTGAATCCAAAAATTGTTGCTGTAGCTACCAATAAAGTTTTCGCCGGTGTTCGGCTTTAGAGGAGAAGTATGGCCGAAGCTTGTTTTGACCCTTCTTTATCTGGGGACTGCGCTTAATTCTGCACTCCTGTGACCCAGATTCAGCCAACAGCAGGCTAAAGTCCGCTGTCAGCTGATGTCAGTCAGTCCAGGCTCTGCAGGGATCCAGACAATGTCAGGATCCACCCGGCAGCTGGCTTAGCCTCTTGGTTCACAGCTGAGAGCCTGAGCCTGCTGCTCCCGCCCCCTCTTCACAGCTGGAGGAGCAGAGCACAGAGCCGGTGACTCACAGCCACTGCTCTTCGCTAAGGATGCCTGTGATTAGTAAAGCCAGGGCAGGACTTATGGTGGTGGGGGCCCCTGGGCTTGAGTGTTAAAGGGGCCCCCTGAAGCCCAGAATTGGGGGTCCAGGGGGTCGAAGATGTTGAGCGAGGGGGGGGGGATCATAGTTGTTGAGTGGGGGGGGGTGCGCATTAAAGTTGTTAAGCGAGGGGGGGGGGGGGGAAACTCACCTGTGCATGGAATGTGTCGGCTCTCTTCCCTTCAGCAGACATCCACACACCCCTCCGGATTTTTTTTTTGCACTTGCTGCGCAGGGGGGGGGGGGGGGTGCCTCTCATCTGTGCCGACAGCCAGGGCCACAGACTGTCATTAGCCCGGCTGTCAGCTTTTTTCCCTTCACCAGTCACAGTCCCCCCCACACCGCTCCGGTTCCTCCTGCTTCCGTGCGGCCTCCTATTGCAGTGCGGGAAAATTAACCCTTTTGCGGGACTGCGGGAAGAAGTGGTCTGTGCGGGAAAGTCATGCAGAATCTGTGCGGGTTGGGAGGTACACGCAGGGCCGCCATCAGGAATTTTGGGGCCCCATACACAGCTTGGAGCAGAAGAGAACCGGGGGGGGGGGTGCTGCCGCCGCCTGCAATTGAGAACCGGGGGGGGGGGGGGGGGGGCTGCCACAAATATAAAAAGGCGATCTCTGGGCCCTTTAATAAAAAGAAACCTCTGGGCCCTTTAATAAAAAAATAAAAATAAAGTAAACGGGCCAGATTCATGAAAGGTTACGCTGGCGGATCGAGTGATCCGCCAGCGTAACAGTGGCTTTGAGCCGGCGTTTCTGTTTTCTGTAACCAGAAAACAAGAAACGCCGGGTTGAAGTTCCGATGCGATGAGCGTAACTGAGTTTCGCCATCGCATCTTTACTTCAATTTAAAAATGGCGCCGGGGGCGTTCCCGCCGATTTACGCTCAAAAAATATGTTAATGAGCGGAAATCGGCAATTCACGATCGAAATCCGGCGCGACGCAGTGACGTTACGACGTTTCCGGACGGGATACGCGGCGCATAGTTATACCTACATGGGGTTGGAGTATCCTATGTTAGGTATAGGCGTCGTCATCGCGTCGGGAAAAAAAAAAAAAACGTCGCTTGCGTAAAACGGTCATGAATGGGAATGTGACGTCATTGACGTTCATTCACAGATTTTGGAGCATGCGCACGGGGATGTTTTGACACTCGACGCATGCGCAGTACGTCGGCGGCGGGATCGCGCGTAGTTAGCATACTACACGCCCCGTACCCGCGACATTTGAATTCCGCCGGCTCATTTGCGATGCGCTGCCGCAACTTTAGGAGCAAGTGCTTCGTGAATGACAGCACTTGCTCCTAAAAATTCGGCAGCGCAACGCAAATCAGAAGCGTTACTCCAGAGCAAAGATGCTCTGGAATACGTGAATCTGGCCCAACATTTATAAAAAATGCATAAAAAAGGGAGGTTGCCATCCGGGGGCCTTGGAGAACTCTGGGCCCTTTAATAATTATATATGTGTGTAATGTGTGTGTGTGTATATATGTATATATATATATATATATATATATATATATATATTTAGGGGTCCGGAGATCCCCAGACGGCAACCCCCCTTTATATATTTTTTTTATTTTATTTTTTTAGAGGGTTGCCATCCGGGGCCTCCTATTGGGCGGGGCCCATGGACTTGAGCCCAGTCAAGCCCAATGGTAAGTCCGGCCCTGAACACTCCAGAGCTCAACCTTACTAAAAACTAGCGATGGGCGTGGGAGTTTTTGGATCGAAATCTGCCAGGAAGCCGTCACTGCCCACCGCCAATCATAGACAGTACGGCATTTCCTTCTTGATCCAAACACGCCCAGGGCCATTGCTACTGAAAACAGCAATCAGCAGTCTTTGATCACTCAGTTCTCACTGTAGAGCCAGCGGTGGACAGCTGCAGCATCGGATCCAGCGGTGGTACATGGGGGAGGTCTCAGCGGTGCCGTCCTCTCCCACCACCACCTTTACCTGTCTTACCTGACTTCATTTTTCAGTTTCCGTCCCGCCTCCCTACAGTCTGTGTGTGTCTGTGTCTCTGTCTCAGCCAGTCCTCTCTCCGCTCAGTGGGCGAAAACCCCCCCTCCCCACGGCAGAACGTCCGCGCGGCGGATATCCTGGTAGTCAGCACAGTCATAATGACGGCCCCTTACACTGACACACGAGTGGGCGGCGGGTCCCCCTGAAATGGCAGATCTGCAGGGCCCAGTCACAAGTGCAACTGTGGCGACCCCGATAATTCCGCCACTGACTAGGCACCATAAAACTAGTGCCGGAGCAACGGCATCTAGAGCCCAGGGTGAACATGCCAAACTGCACCCCCCCCCCCCCCCAAGATGTATGGGCATTATGTGACAGCAAGAACCCCCCCCCCCCAAACAGAAGAAAAAGAACCAGAACACTAATCTGCATGTTTTACCCCTAAGCATAAATACCCCCTCCGCCCAGTACAATCCCCCCCCCCCAAATCCCCGCAGCTCAAATTCACCCTCACAAAAAACGACCCCCTCTTACCACAAATCCTCTACCCCTAGAATTTCCCCTCTGCGTACTCATCCCCTCCCCCCAGCACAAATCCCTCCTCAATTCCCCCTCTTAGCACAAATTTTCTCCCCGCCAATCTCCTTGTGGTGACCCCCCCACCACACATAATGCCACAGTGCCCAGGGCAGCCTTCCCTCTGGCCCACCCCTTGTCCAGACCCTGCATACAACACGGGGGGAAAAAAGTAAAACAAAAAAAAATCAGTGTAGAAGGAAAATGAATTATGTTACACAGATTATGATTGGCTAAAGGCAAGGTTACATGAAAGCCACATCAAGTCGCAATGCAAAGTTGCACTGGAAGTCCCACCACTTTGGGATTGCAGAGGTGTAAACCGAGCCTTAGGGATTGGCGAGCTGCAATAAATCAAAAAATCTTCTTTGGGTTTAATAATGCTTTAAAGGGGTTGTGAAGGTAATTTTTTCCTAAATAGCTTCCTTTCCCTTAGTGCAGTCCTCCTTCACTTACCTCATCCTTCCATTTTGCCCTTAAATGTCCTTATTTCTTCTGAGAAATCCTCCCTTCCCGTTTTTCTGTCTAACTCCACACAGTAATGGGAGGCTTTCTCCCTGGTGTGGAGTGTCGTGCTCGCCCCCTCCCTTGGACTACAGGAGAGTCAGGATACTCTCTACGTTGCAGATAAAGGAGCTGTGTGTTAGTGGGCATCCTGACTCTACTGTAGCCCAAGGGAGGGGGTGAGCACAACACTCCACACCAGGGAGAAAGCCTTGCATAACTGTGTGGAGTTACAGAGAGAAGAACAGAAAGTGAGGATTTCTCAGAAGAAATAAGGACATTGTAAAGCAAAATGGAAGGATGAGGTAAGTGAAAGAGGACTGCACTAAGGTAAAGGAAGATATTTAGGGGAATTTTTTAAGTAATACAGTAATACCCGTTTAAGTAATACAGTGAATCTATTTTATTTGATCGGAACAATGCAATTTATAATGTAACAATTGCTGTACCACATTACATGTTATCAGGCTGAAAATCTGATGCAGATTAAAGTTGAAGTAAAGGAGGAGGCAGAAGAGACGGCCATGATGGGAGATGATCGGTGTAAGGAGGAGGAAATCCCTCCAGAGATCGGCACAGGTGAGTGATAAACGCTAAGGCTCCGTTCACACTGCTGCGACTCCGACTGTGACCTTCCAGTGCGACTTTACACTCTCTGTCTCAAGTCGCAAGAAAATCCCATCATGTCTAGTGCAGGAACCTTTTTAAAGGCGCTGCGACTTTAAAGTGGAACTTAAGTCAGAAAATGAAGTCTTGCTTGACGTTAGGCTGGCCCCCTTTTGCCAGTATAGTTTTGTAAAACATAAAAAATAAGTGCATGTACTGTTTAACCACTTGTGGACCCCTTCACGCCGATATTCGTCGGCAGAAGGGCACGGCTGGGCACATCCACGTACAGGTACGTCACCTTTAAGAGCCCAGCCGTGGGTCTGCGACCGCGGGACCCGCGGATCCCGATCATCACCGGTGTCCCGCGATCGGTCCCCGGAGCTGAAGAACGGGGAGAGGTGTGTGTAAACACAGCTTCCCCGTTCTTCACTGTGGCGCCGTCATTGATCGTGTGTTCCCTTATATAGGGAAACACAATCAATGATGTCACACCTACAGCCACCCCCCCTACAGTTAGAAACACAGATGAGGTCACACTTAACCCCTTCAGCGCCCCCTTGTGGTTAACTCCCAAACTGCAATTGTCATTTTCACACTAAACAATGCATTTTTATAGCACTTTTTGCTGTGAAAATGACAATGGTCCCAAAAATGTGTCAAAATTGTCCGATGTGTTCACCATAATGTTGCAGTCACGAAAAAAATCGCTGATCGCCGCCATTTTTTTAAATAAAAATGCAATAAAACTATCCCCTGTTTTGTAGACGCTATAACTTTTGCACAAACCAATCAATGAACGCTTATTGCGATTTATTTTACCAAAAATGTGTAGATTAATACGTATCGGCCTAAACTGAGGAAAAAAAAAGTTTTTTTTAATGTATTTTTAGGGGATATTTATTATAGGAAAACATATTGCATTTTTTTTTTTTTTCAAAATTGTCGCTCTATTTTTTGTTTATAGCGCAAAAAATAAAAACCGCAGAGGTGATCAAATACCACCAAAAGAAAGCTCTATTTGTGGGAAAAAAAGGACATAAATTTTGTTTGGGAGCCACGTCGCACGACCGCGCAATTGTCAGTTAAAGCGACGAAGTGTCGAATCGCAAAAAACTGGCCGGGTCCTTTACCTGCATATTGGTCCGGGTCTTAAGTGGTTAAGTCGCATAGATTGGGATTATGTGCCATTTGAAATCAACAGGCTGTGATTTGTCATGCCACTTTGTGTGCAAAGGTTTAGTGTGAATGAAGCCTCGATCTAGAAAGAGTCCCAGATTCTCCTTGATCAGTAACTACAATAACTTTCTCTATACTTCCTGTAGATGGATCCCAGAACAGAAATCCCCCAGAGAGATGTCCCCGTCCTCTGTATTCCCGGGACTCCACACAGGAACATCAGGAGATCCCTCTGGAGGATCAGGTAGGTGAAACTGAGCATGTTCATATAATACAGTGAGAGATTATTTTTTTTTTTTTCAAAACAGGATTGGAGTAAATCCAGCCCTGTCCAATGCTATTGGGGCTCTTTCACATTTGTGGCAATGCTTGCCAGCAGTATAGCAGGTGATCGGGAAGGGATCTTGCTTTCTCCGTGGTGTTCTGCCTTGGACGCCCTGCCTATTCAAAGACTTAGGCCTCGTACACAAACTTGTTGGGAGACGTGTTTTGCCGAGGAAACTGGTCGTGTGTACATTTTTCGACGAGGAAACTGTCGAGAAACTCGATGAGCCAAAAAGAGAGCATGTTCTCTTTTTCCTCGATGGGAATGGAGAAAATTGGCTCGTCGAGTTCCTTGACAGCCGAACAAGGAACTTGACGAGGAAAACGAGAGTTTCGCCCGACGAGTTCCTTGGTCGTGTGTACGAGGCCATAAAGTAGACTCGCAGGGATGTTTGCCAGTTCCAGTGATGACTTCAAAGCCTTTAGCTATTACTTGTGGGTTCTTCTTTACTGTGGATTCTGCTTTGTGCCTTGGAAGTCATCTTGGCTGGGCACCCACTTCTAGTAAAAGTAGCCACTGTCTCCATTTATAGATAATTTGTCTGTCGCCTGGTGGGTGATTGTTGCCTGTCGGCTGATTGTTGGCTGGTGGGCGATTGTTGCCTGTCTGTCGGCTGGTGGGCGATTGTTGCCTGTCTGTCGGCTGGTGGGCGATTGTTGTCTAACTGTCGGCTGATTAATGTGACGGAACCATCCAGCACCCAGCTTGGGTGTTTCCGTCAATATATAGTTTCCTCCAGGCTGGACATGGAAACCAGATATTTATAGCTCAGCATCCAAGACTAGCCGGCAATAGCTTGGATGCAACTGGTACTGTTTTTTTAAAACTTGCACAGAATTTATATACCACACAAGGTGAGGGATTGATTCTATAAGCCTAACAATACAAACTGTGTAACCAGGGATATAACAAACATAGCTAGACAACAGCCAACATATACTATAAATATGAATCTAATTAAACAACTATCCACCTGGGTGACTCAGTGCCCACCCAGACTATTCAGCACCAATCCCACCACCCTGAATGTAAAGTACATTACACATTATCATAAGCCTAAACATCCCACAATGGATCGATAACAAGGTACAGTGGTCACAATATCAGTCACCTCTGGAAGAGATGATCAGACGGAGAATAACAATAGGTGACTATTTAACAGGAGGAAGACACCTAGGAGGCACAATATGGGATAGACCTGCAGTACTTACAATAAATTAATTGCATCAGGAGACACCATCCCGGTTGCTTTGAGCGGAGGATGTTAACATCTGGCCTGAGTCTCGGTCTGACGCAGTCTTTGCTGTTTTGGAGCTTGATCCCTAATCTGTATATGGGTTGTGAAGGACCCCCGTACTCAAGATGAGTCTGTCTGCCATATCACTCCTCTGTCTGCTACCACACACTCAAGACCCGTTTTGCTTTCCGATTCACTAGTCGTTGCTCAGTGTAGGGTAAAACATCAGACAGTTTATTAGAACCAGAATACAAGTCTACTTATATACAGTTGAGGAGGTTCGTACCTCCTGCTCATATTACTCTAACAGTACACAGAAACATTAACATGAGCTAATTATCTAATCCTTTAGACAGCCTAGGTGACTCATAGGCATGACCTTTGTGTTCCTAGCTTGGCTGTCTCCTAGCTCCTTAACTACAATACACATTATCATAAATCAACACAGAACTCCTTCACACAATAGCAGAGTCAATTAACACAAACAACAATGGGTGAAAGACTTAGATCCCACACTAGCTTTTTTTTTTTACAATAAACACATTATAGCAGACAACACAGGTGGCTGAAGTTGACATCAGCATCTCCTAACAGTATGTGTCCCAACAGTATGAATCAGTCACTCTTTCTAATATGGCATATACAGGGTTCCCAGAGTCTGTGTGTCTTGGTGGGACATGGACCTGAATCCAAAGTAACATTACTCCAAGGGTCCCCCAGGCACACACCTCCCAAAGAGTAGTGCTCCCTTGAAAGCCAGGGCCCATAGTCAGTAAGCAAGAGGCTATCCTGCAGTCCCCTCCAAAAGCCCCTGTCCCGTTTGAGTGTCACAATTGTTTTATATCCCTTTCCAGCTATTTGCTGATCAACTACTTATGTTCGTATATCTTCAGAGAGCTCCTTTTTACGAGGCATGGTTCACATCGGCTAATGCTTATTATGAACAGCAATCTTAAAATGTTTGAGTGTCTTTTTTTTTTTTCAATTTTGTTTAATTTTATAAAACAATAATTAAAAAAACAGTGGTTATCAAATACCACCAAAAGAAAGCTCTATTTGTGTGATTTTTCTTTTTAATAAATTTCATTTGGGTACAGTGTTGGATGGCAATGCAATTAGCAAATAAAATAGCAGTGCTGAATACTGAATAGCAATAAACGGCCTGGTCATGAACCGGAGTTGGGGAAAAAAAAATCCCAAATGTTGGGTTGTCCCTAGAACAGTAATAGAGGGGAACTCTTCCAATGGGGACCATAGTTCTGGCGGCCTAGGAGACTTTATAAGATTCCCTTAATTTTCAGGGGTTTCCTCTCACTTCCTGTTTGGCTATGGGATGAGAAGTGAAGGGAAATCTCCCCTATGGGACAAAATGGCAAGAAAAAAAAAAACTGACGGGTTATAACTAGGGTTGTCCCAATACCAGTATCGGTATCGGGACCGATACTGAGCATTTGCGGGAGTACTTGTACTCCCGCAAATCCCCCCCGATGCCAGATCCGATACTCAGTCCCCCCGCCGCCGCATACCGCAACACCGCCTCATAGTTAAAACGCGCGGGGAACATTACAGCTTTCATTTGAATAGCTGTAGTGTTCCCCGCCCCCCCGCATATAGACACTCCCCCTTGCTCGGGATTGGACAGGTGATATGTCCAATCCCGAGCAAGGGGGAGTGTCTATACACGGTGTGGTGGGGAACACTACAGCTATTCAAATGAAAGCTGTAATGTTCCCCGCGCGTATTAACTTTGCAGCGGCATCTAGGTATGGGGGACATGGCTGCATATGTGGGGGACATGGCTGCATATGTGGGGGGACATGGCTGCATATGTGAGGGGACACATTTAAAAAAAAGTATCGGTATTCGGTATCGGCGAGTTCTTGTACTCGGTCCTAAAAAAGTTTTATCGGGACAACCCTAGTTATAACCCTTCCTTACTCTACCCCCCCCCCCCCCCTCTAAAATAGCGTGCCTATTTTTCTAAGTTGTTGAATGTTCTAGCTATATATTGTCATTTAGTGAGTCTCATGTAACAATCGTTTTCTCTGTTTTTTTTTTTTTTTTTTTTTCCACAATCGTTTTCTGTTATTGAATTTTGTTTTTGTGTTTATTTGTTATCCAGGATGAAAATCTGATTTATATAAAAGTAAAAGAGGAAGCAGAAGACATGTACGGGATGGGAGACGAGTGCAAGGAGGAGGAGATCCCTCCAGAGATCGGCACAGGTGAGTAATCAACACTAAATCCATAAAAACGAGCTTGGCGTGGTCTACATTTTTATTAGGGTATTTATTTTTTATTTATTTTCTCTGGTGCCAGGGGAAGGGGTGGTGCAGATACCTGTATAATACAGGTATTTGCAGCCACTTCCGGGGAGAGATATCCGCTGCGTTCTGGGAAACACAGTTCCCCGAACACAGCAGGGACCAGTGAAAATGCGCGGCGCTACTCGCGCATGCAGTAGGGAACCGGGCAGTGAAGCCGCAACGCTTCACTTCCTGGTTCCCTCACCGAGGATATTTATTGCTGTTTGTGTCCCATTAGGGAGATTCACCCTCTCTATTTGTCCTGTTTACTGTTATCATTGAAGGTGACAGTAAAAAAACAAATCCAACTTGTGGGTTGTCCCTGGAAAAGTAATAGTGGGGAAATCTTCCAATGGGGATACTAAATCTAGTGACCTGGGGGGTCCCCAAAGAATTCCCTTTATTTGCAGGGATTTCCTCCCACTTGCTGTTTGGCTATAGTACAGGAAATGAAGTAAAATCTCCCCAATGGGTCATGGGTGGCGGAAAAAAAAAACTGACAGGGGTTCTAACCCTCCCTTGCTATATCCAAAAAAAATGTTTGCCTATAGTTTTTACTTAAAGGCTTTACAACCACTTTAATGGTTGGTCAAAATTTTCAGGGGACTTTGACCCAACTAAAGGACATTTCAGACATGCTGGCTTCTGACCTCATAAGTTGCATGTGTTTTCATGAGGATCCAGGGGTTAGGGTTAGTAAGATTGTAAGCTGGGGCAAATACAACATCAGAGAACATGAGTTGACGTACCCTGGTATTATTCAGCTGATGGTAAGAGGCGGTTCACACACAGGTGGCGCGACTTTGGGGGCGACTCGGCAAGGCGATCTCAAGACGACTTGAGAGGCAACTTGCAAAATGATTTCTGTATAGAAGTCAATGCAGGTCGCCCCCAACGTCGTACAGGAACCTTTTTCTAAGTCGGAGCAACTTGCGTCGCTCCTATTAGAATGGTTCCATTGAACAGAGCGGAGCGCGTCTTGTCAGGCGGCTGAGTCGCCTGACAGGTCGCCCCTGTGTCAACCGGCTCTTAGACGGCATTATTTGGGCACTGTAATGGAGGATCAGAAGAAAACAAAGTCCGTTGGGTTCACCCCTTCATCAATACTCTTCTGTTACCGAAGACCCATCGAGAGTCAGATGGACCATAATTCCATGGGACAACTTCTCCTCACAGGAGGTTAAATGTCTTCTTGACCGTCATTGATAATTGACGTCATTGAGCGTGTTACACTTTTTTTCTTTGTTTTCAATAAATTGTATGAGGTTTCATTTTAATTCTGTTTTTTTTTTTTTTTCTTAAAGAGTAAATTATATAGAATTTTTCTCATGTTAACATACAAAAAAGAAAATGAAGATACAAAATCAAGACCTAGCTCAAAAGTTTACAAAACTAGATCAAATTACAGCATGTCCATACATCATAGGTGTACGCAGCCTATTGCAGTAGGGTGTGCACCCTTAAAGTGGTTGTAAACCCTTACAGACCACTTTGACCTACAGGTAAGATTAAGGCTTACCTGTAGGTGCAAGAAATATCTCCTAAACCTCCATGGTTAAGGAGATATTTGCAAGATTCCTTTAATTTGCATAGATTTCCTCTCACTTCCTGTTTAGCCATGGGGCAGGAAGTAAATCTGGGTCAGGGGGTCAGGGATATCTATCCAAAATGGGGGAAAAAAATAATTGCCTATAGTTCTACTTTACACACATTTCTGATAATTTTATGGAGAGAACTAAGAAGATATAACCATGCCAATGGTGCAGCACAAAACATATAGCACAGTGAGGAAGGTTTGTGGTCCAGACTGATAGGACAGTGAAATATAGAAGCAGCTTGCGTTACACTAAGGCCGCATACACACGATCGGTCAAAACCGATGAAAACAGACTGAAGGTCTGTTTCATCGGTCCAAACCGATCGTGTGGGCCCCATCGGTCAGTTATCCTTCAGTCAAAAAAAAGAGACCTTGCTTTAAAATTTAACCGATGGACGCCTAACCGATAGGTCAAAACCGATTGTTAGTATGCAAAAGCATCGGTTAAAAAGCCGTGCATGCTCAGAATCAAGACGACGCATGCTTGAACTTCGTTTTTTTCAGCACGTCGTTGTGTATTTACTAGGGTTGTCTTGATACCGATACTAGTATCGGTATCGGGACCGATTCCGAGTATTTGCGGGAGTACTTGTACTCCCGCAAATACCCCCGATACCAAAATAGAATACTCCCCCCCCCTTCATATTGCAGCGATGGCCTGTCCCTCATACCTTTAGATATGATGATGCCGCCGCTGCCGCATACCGCCGTTAATCCCCTGCAATATCGCGTAGCGCACATTACAAGCTTTCATTCTGAATACTTGTAAATGCCTGCGCCGCCATGTACAGACACTCCCCTTCTCCGGATTGGTGGGATCCCTGCAATCCCGAGCAAGGGGGAGTGTCTATACGCGGATTCGTGCATAGACACTCACCCTTGCTCAGAATTGGAGGGATCCCTCCAATCCGGAGAAGGGGAGTGTCTATACATGGAAGTGCGGGCATTTACAAGTATTCAGAATGAAAGCTTGTAATGTGCGCTACGCGATATTGCAGGGGGTTAACGGCGGTATGCGGCAGCGGCGACATCATCATATCTAAAGGTATGAGGGACAGGCCATCGCTGCAATGTGGGGAAAATACAAAGCTGCAATATGGGGAAATACATCGCTGCAATGTGGGGGACATACATGGCTGCTGCAATGTGGGGGACATACATGGCTGCTGCAATGTGGGGGGACATACATGGCTGCTGCAATGTGGGGGGGACATACATGGCTGCTGCAATGTGGGGGGGACATACATGGCTGCTGCAATGTGGGGGGGACATACATGGCTGCTGCAATGTGGGGGGGACATACATGGCTGCTGCAATGTGGGGGGGACATACATGGCTGCTGCAATGTGGGGGGGACATACATGGCTGCTGCAATGTGGGGGGACATGGCTGCATTTGGGGACACATTTAAAAAAAGTATCGGTATTCGGTATCGGCGACTACTTGAAATAAAGTATCGGTACTTGTACTCGGTCCTAAAAAAGTGGTATCGGGACAACCCTAGTATTTACGTCACCGCGTTCTGACGCGATCGTTTTTTTAACCGATGGTGTGTAGGCACATCAGACCATCAGTCAGCTTCATCAGTTAACCGATGGAAAAGGTCCTTCGGACCGCTCTTAGCGGATGGACTGATCGTGTGTACGTGGCCTAACAGTGTAGTAGTCCCCGGCTAGGACTCTTTCCGTGCTGCCCCCAAAGCAAAGTGCTGCCCTAGGCCTGGGCCTTGTTGACCTAGGCCAGGATACAGTGTTGGGGGGGGGGGGGGGAAGCAAATTTAGCACACTGGAAGATTGGGTTCAATACTATATTTTGCAATTTCAGCATTTGCTCGCTTCAAAACAGTTTCCATCTGTTTAATTAGACCGCAGTTGTTCCCTTTTACTTATTTCCTCCAGATGGACAACGCACAGGAAATAACCCAGAAAAACCTCCTGTTCTCTCTGCAGCTGGAAAAATAGACGGAGACACGACATCCGATTCTGAGGAAGAAAACCCTATTGCCCCCAATCTCTATCGGACGTCTCACAGTGCAAACCTGTCGTCTACTCCTATATCCTGGAGGTGTTTTTCTGATTTCTCGCCCCTTTTCACCCATAATCCAGATCGTAGAGCGAGTGAAACCTCCTTCTCATGTTCTCAGCATGGTGAATGTTTTACCCAGAATGAGGACCTCGCCTCACAACCGAGTTCTCTTACAGGAGAGAAGCCTTTTTCATGCTCTGAATGCGGGAAATGTTTTGGCAGAAAGGAAACTCTCATCTTGCATCAAAGATCTCACACTGGGGTGAAGCCCTTTACCTGCAGTGAGTGTGGGAGATGTTTTACCCGGAAAGACATTCTTATCTTACATCAGAGAACTCACACTGGAGTGAAACCATTTTCATGTCCTGAATGTGGGAAATCCTTTTCCCGGAAGGAAACTCTTACCTCGCATCAGAGGTCCCACACTGGGGAGAAGCCATATTCCTGTTCCGAGTGTAAGAAATGTTTCAGCCAGAGAGAAACTTTGGTCTTGCATCAAAGGATTCACACAGGGATGAAACCGTACTCCTGTTTGGATTGCGGAAAAAGTTTCACACAGAGGGCGCATCTTCTATCGCATGAGAGAAATCATACAGGAGAAAAGCCGTATTCGTGTTCATCATGCGGGAAAGGCTTCATCCAGAGAGTCCACCTTATTTCGCACGAAAGAACTCACTCAGGGGTCAAGCCCTTTTCCTGTTCTGAATGTGGGAAATGTTTTGCAGAAAGATCGAATCTGGTCAAACATCAGAGAACTCATACTGGAGAGAAGCCATTTTCATGTTCTGACTGTGGGAAATGCTTTTCAGAACGGTCCTATCTTATTACCCATGAAAAGGTTCATACGGGGGAGAAGCCATATTTATGTTCTGAATGTGGGAAACGATTCTCGAAAAAAACCTATCTTATGTCTCATCTCGGTTCCCACAAGAAACAAGAGCTTCTGGTGGCAGCAAGCGGCATCTGAGTACATGTATCTAAATGTAAGGAAGCGGAAACGCAAAACTTGAAAGATTTTTTTTTTTTCTCTACTAAAGGCCGACTAATCCTAAATATAAATTCCTATCACTTATAGCAGGGGTCTCCAAAGTTTCTAAACAAAGGGCTAGTTTGCTGTCCTTCAGACATTTCAGGGGCTGGACTTTTACCATCGGGAGTAGAAAAAGTCCTCACATCAGTGAGGAGGAAAAAAATGCCTTATCGTTTGTTGGTGTCGCTGGGAAGAATTTGTGCCCCATCATTGGGCCCCATTGTTGGTTTAATTGGGAGTAATAGTGCCCTATTGGGTGTCATTGGGCCCCATTGGGAGGAATTGTGCTCCATTATTGGGTGTCATTTGGCCCCATTGGGATGAATTGTGTCCCATTATTGAGTGTCATTGGGCCCCATTGGGAGGAATTGTGCCACATTATTGGATATCATTGGGCCCATTGTTGGTCTCATTGGGAAGAATTGTGCCCCCATTATTGGGTGTCTTAGGTCCTCTCATTGTTGGTCTCATTTGGAGGAATTGTGCCCTTTCATTGGGGGGGGGGGGGGATAAGGACCCAAGGGCCGGGTAAAAGCAAGCAAAGGGCCACATCTGGCCCCAGTAGTAGTTTGGAGACCACTGGCCTATAGACTTTTTTTTTGGGGGGGGCAAAAAAAACCTTTGCTTCTAATTCTAATTACCGTGATTGCCCCTAATCTTATATTTGCTCAAAGTAGACACTGATCTTTGATAACAACTGAAAAGGTTTAATAAGGATCCAAGGGAAGCCAATGTGTTTTGGAGATCTGTATGCCTTTTTTAGACTAGCAATAAAGATTTATGAACCTAATGATTATATTATGTTTGTGTCATTCATACATTAAGGAACACAAGAAAGGTATTCACTTACGTAGGGCTGCTGCCTTTAGGAGATTGCACACTGGCAAACAAGATCTTTAAAGGGTTAGTAAAGGAATTTTTTTATTTATTTTTTTTCCTCTAAAATAACAAACATGTTATACTTACCTCCACTGTGCAGTTCGTTTTGCACAGAGTGGCCCCGATCCACATCTTCTGGAGTCCCTCGACGGCTGTCTCTGGTCCTCCCCGTAAGTACTGACCACAGTCATGCGAGAGAGCTTGCATGGTGGTCACTATTTGCGGGCGCGCTCCCGTGATACAGCGAGTGGCCATAGCCGCTCACTGTATTACTCGTCCCCACCCCTCGGTGCGCCGCGTCACTGGATGTGATTGATAGCAGCGTCAGCCAATGGCTGCGCTGCTCTCAATCCATCCGCTCTGGCCAATCAGCTGCCAGGCTGAGCGGCTAAGAGGATCTCGGGACCGCGTGGGACTTTAGAGGGGTCAGGTAAGTATAAGGGGGGCTTGGGGGGGGGGGCAGCAGCATCGGATGTTTTTTCACCCTAATGCATAGATTGCATTAAGGTGAAAAAACATTTTTTACTTTACAACTCCTTTAAGGACCACACAATAGAACCCCTCCAACTCCCAGCATGCTTTGGTTTATTGTTGGTGTCCTAGGAGAACGAACGTCTTCTGTCCTGAGAGAAGGAGACTTATTTTTTTTTTTTTACTAGCAAATTTCTCTAGTTGCTGCAGAGCCACTGGGATTCTGCCCTGTTTAGCTCTGGAGGCCGTACCAAGATCCTGCTGTGAAGAATAAGCAGGCTGGCCTGTAATGGGAAATGTGTTAGGCCTTTACCAATGCACCAGTCCCCCCCATCCAGGGGGAACATGTCCCTGAAGACTACTTGTGTTGTATGTCCACTGGAAGGGTGAAGACAGCTGGCTTGGCATGTTCCTAGGATATCTGCCTGGTGGGGACTGCTGGAAGTCAAGGTTTGGCCCCTATGTGAGCCTGGATGTGCTGGTTTAAGACCCCTGAGGGGGTTGAACTAAGGAGCACCACCTACTTTGGTGCTATTGGACAGGCTCACTGCCCATGCCTCTGAGTCTGTGCAGCCTCCTTATTGTTGTTTGTACTTTTCATACATTTGCACTATGCCCATGATCCAGCTCACCCTCTCCCACCATCAACTTGGCTACTCCAGTGACTAGTCACAGGCAGTATTAACCTTTCCTGTACTGGCAGTGTGTCACAGAGTACCCCTTTGTGGGGAATCCCTCACTTGCAGGTCTACTATGGGGAATAGTAATGCAAGGGGCCCTGCTGGCCTTGCCTGCTTATAATCGGCTAACAACTCTGGGGGAAAAGGTGGGTATTCAGCTCACCCCTTAGGAGTCCTGACACTGAAGGCCCAAACATCTGTCCACTGCTTGAGTCTCTACCCACCTTAGGCCGCGTACACACAATCAGTCCATCCGATGAGAATGGTCCGAAGGACCGTTTTCATCGGTTAACCGATGAAGCTGACTGATGGTCTGATGTGCCTACACACCAACGGTTAAAAAAAACGATCGTGTCAGAACGCGGTGACGTAAAACACGACGACGTGCTGAAAAAAACGAAGCTCAATGCTTCCAAGCATGTGCCGACTTGATTCTGAGCATGCTTTTGCATACTAACGATCGGTTTTGACCTATCGGTTAGGCATCCATCGGTTAGATTTTAAAGCAAGTTCTCTTTTTTTTTTGACTGAAGGATAACTGACCGATGGGGCCCACACACGATCTGCTTTGACCGATGAAACGGATCTTCATCATGTTACCAAACATGCCAACTTCCCCAAACCAGTTGCTATTTTCTCAAGGGATCGTAGCCATTGTCCCAGAAAAGGGCTTCAAGGTTTTTGTTCAAACCTATTCACGATCCCACAAGGGACCCAAAAAAGGGTTCTGAAAGGAACACTAAAGGCAGATTTTTTGGTAAAATAACAAACATATACTTACCTCCACTGTGCAGCCCGTTTTGCACAGGGCGTCCCCGAACCCGGTCTTCTGGGGTCCTTCATCGTCTGTCTCGGCTCTTCCTCGCAAGAGCTTTCCACCTTCATGCGAGCTCCCTCGCATGGTGGAAAGCTCTTGCGAGCAGACTCCCGTGGTACAGCGCCGGCCATAGCCTGCCGACTGTATCACTCTGCCCCGCCCCTGGCACACCGCGTCATTGGATGCGATTGAAAGCAGCGCCAGCCAATGGCTGCGCTGCTATCAATCCGTCCAACCTAGCCAATCAACGGCCAGGCTGGGAACCGAAAAGGATGATGGGGACGTGCGTGGGACTTTCGAGGGGTGAGGTAAGTAAAACGGGTACCCGGGGGGGAGC
The DNA here is from genome assembly GCA_029574335.1 of Rana kukunoris. Classification (NCBI taxonomy): domain Eukaryota; kingdom Metazoa; phylum Chordata; class Amphibia; order Anura; family Ranidae; genus Rana; species Rana kukunoris. The sequence goes on along the minus strand of CM056056.1, from coordinate 173,425,020 downwards.
GGTGCTGTCGGATGTTTTTTCACCTTAATGCATAGTATACATTAAGGTGAAAAAACATGTACCTTTGCAACCCCTTTAATATTTTCCTTCGGAATTCCGCATGCATTCCACCAGGTCAGAATGGTTAAAGGTTTGGGACTTTGAATGAGCTGTGTTACCAACGGTTAGTATGTAACTTTGCTGTTAATACTCAACAGTGCCAATTTTGTTGCACTTGACTTTTGGCCTGTCCACTTCACCCTAGGTCTTCACTAAAGTGCTAGCCCCTGTTTTGGCTCAGCTTTGCTATCAATGTATCCCTATAGTGGGATATCCATTTGACCACCTTCTAGAGCAGGGGTCTCCAAACATTCTAAACAAAGGGCCGGCTTATTGTCCTTCAGAATCTTGGAGGGTCGGACTTTGGCCAGCGGGAGTGGACATTTTTCTGGCATCAGTGGGAGTAAACATCTGGTATTAGGGGGAGGAATAAGGCCCCATTTCTGGTATCATAGGTGCCCCATTAGTGGTGTCAGTGCGAAAAATGGTGCTCCATTGTCAGTGCCAGATGGCAGAATAGGGTCTTGTATAAGTGGGAGGGATAGTGCCCCAAGGGCTGGATAAAGGCAAGCAAAGGGCCGCAGTTTGGAGACCACTGTTCTAGAGGAACAGTTGACTAAGGTCCTGTCACCCAGTGTCAGACTGTGCAGGTTCCACAGAGATTTGGGTGGATTCTAAATCTCCAGAAAGCAGCACTGGAACTGTCTCATTGTTTTGGAGTATCTATTCCTGATCTGAGATACGGCCCTGTCTAAGGTCTTTGTTCTTCTGGACAAACTCCAGAATCTCCAATATCGCATTCAGACCCTCCAGTCCAGGAGCCAACCCAGCCAGACAAGTTTGAAAATTGCATCTATGGCAGCAATCCCTGGGCTGCCTAGTACATTTAAACCAGAAGTGATGGGGACAAAGTATAGGTTTTTTTTTTCTTTACACGTTAACCATGTCAGAGTTCAAGCAATGCAATAGTTCATCCATCTATATTTTCAATGAATGAATGAATGAAAACTTATATAGCGCGGCACATGCGAACCAAATCGCCTCTGGGCGATTTAGTTGATTGATTGAGTAATTAATTGATTAAAAACAAATTGGTTTATGTTGGGTAGTTTGATTACCTTGTGTAATGGTTAACCATGTTGGTCATCGGAGTGGCCTGGTGTTGTGTCACGTCCATCTTTTTTAATGTTTGTATGTCTGTTTTAAAAAAAAAAATGTAATAAAATGAAAAAAACAAAAGTGAATAGGTTTGATAATTCTTTAAAAAATATGACCTTAATTAAGAGATGGACTATTGACCTGTTTTTACAAACCATACAATGTTGCATCTGTATTTCTTACAAATTTCCGTGAAGTTTAGGCCAAAATATAAATATATATATTATAAAAAATATATATTATATATAACAACCCTAGTATCTTCCTGTGTATAGGTACCATAATCAAAAATGTCTTACAGCCCAGGTTCACACTGGGCTGCGGGAGTGAAGCCGTGCAAGTTCAGCTGAACTTGCACGGCTTCACTCCCGCCCGGCATTCCCTATTTCAGAGACATCTGTGCAGGTTTCTGCACAGATGTCAATGTAAATCGCGGCCCCAAATCGCGAAAAGTAGTACAGGAACTACTTTTTGAAATCGGTGCAGCGCCGCAAATGGACGGTGCCATTGCTGGCAAATGCCACCGATTTGAGATGCGATTTCACATGTGAAATCGCATCCTAAATCCTACCCAGTGTAAACCAGGGCACAATGATTGTGTTGTGGTGGTTGCATTCAGTAGTGAGAGCTTTCCTTCTTTTTTTTTTTTTTTTTAGAAGGGTGAATATTAAACTTCTTCTTTTATAGGGTGTTACCTTTTTACACGTTTTTATGTATAATCTGAATAAAAAACATGTATACACAAGTAGAAATGCAGCTAACATTAAACATGGTCCGCAATAAACATACATATCAGTACAGTGCAAAAGGTACAACAGAGCAACTGAAAAACAAGGTACCATTTTCCAGATAATAACTCTAATCCGTCGAGGAGGGCCCACCCCTCCCCAATTTGCGTACTCGTCCTGCATCAAAATGGTCAGCTTTGCGAGTACAAATTATTTGAGCAGACTGCATTTACCTGGGCTGGAACTGTTTTACCTATATTCCCATGCCAAGCTGGCCAGGAAATAAACCATCTTCCTTGCCATCTTAATTGTTTAAGATGGCAGGGAAGACGGGAAGATGGAGAGGGGACCATTTTCCGAATAAGTTTCCACAGTGTACAGTGTTTTTGCAGATAGACAATCCTATGTAAAGTTATCAAAAACACTGTACACGGAAAATGATTTGGAAAATTACCGCCACCCCCCTACTTGTACTTCATTGCCATGTTTGGCTGAGTTCCTGGAGAATCCCCCAGTGACCTTGCCAATGGTCTACAGTAGCAAATATTCTTTACAGGGCTGGTTTGCTTTCACCAGCACCCATCCCCTCTTTTCGCAGCACGGGCTTGGGACCGGCCATGGCAGAGTTAAAAAAAAATATTGAAAACTTTCCCAATGTAGGACATAGACCTTCAAGGTGATCATGTGTAACATTGGGGGAAAGGGAAAGAGGGGGGAAGGGACTTCCTCCACAAGACAGCAATATTGGCACCTTGATACCAAACTGCTCTCTCTCTTCAGAAGTTACCGTACAAGGGGCGAACGGATCCTGCTGTCTATCCTCCGTAAAGGGGTACACCCTCTTCCCACACTTTACAGTCGAGACAAGCACGCAGACGGGACAGCAGAGAAGAGATGTACAGCGTAACTTTAGATTACGACTGTATACAAACTCTTTTAGACCCTTGACAATGAACTGTCATAAAGGAACATGGAGAAAGTGGGAAAGGGGGAAGGGAAAGAAGAGAAGTGGGAAGGCCCTCCTCCTTTCTCAGCACGGACTTGGGACCGGCCATGGTGGAGTTAACTTCAATAGGCTCTTCTCTTCTTTTATGCACGAGACACGACTTTGCAGCTTAAAGCATGTGATATTCAAATAGCAGCATTCCTGGAATGATATTACAGTTCATAAAACCACCACACAGCCCAGTTAGTGATTCAAAAAACTGAATCAGAGTGCTGTCACACAGGTTCTCCCCCTTGGTAATGGATGCTCCGCTCACCTCAGAGTGTGTGACCTTGCAGCTCTAAGCTTGGTCTTGTACACAGCTTATGAACCACACCTGGGTTCAATTGGGCAATCCTGGTATCCAGGTCTCCTTGGTATATATGTTCCAGATCATAGTAGATAGAAGAAAACTCAGATGGTGCATGTAACATGTTTAAAGGTTTATTAAATAAAGAAATCCCCTGCTGGGGTACTCACACAGCATAGAATCTCCTCACAGCTGTGTGGGAGGAGCTATAGAATCTGCTCACAGCTGTGTGGGAGGAGCTATAGAATCTGCTCACAGCTGTGTGTGAGGAGTTTGAATTATCTCAGCGTTTCCTAGGAAACCAATGTTTCTTTATAGGCAGCCTCTCTAAAGCACAGACTCAGATTTTTGCCCTTTTTTGAAAATGTCTCCTTCTTCAAATGGTTGTATTTTAAAAACTGTAAATCGTACAGCGAAGATCTTTATATTGTGCGACTAACAAGACCCAGACCTACAGTTTGATGTATAAAATGTCTCTGAAATATAAAAATTGAAGGCACAGTCGCAGATTACATATTGCCTATCAAATTTTAGGAGTCTTGACTTGTAGTTTCAATGGAAGTCAATGGAGGTCATTGGATGGCGTAGGTTGCAAACAAATGGCCGTATTATAAAAACGCTTGTGACTATGACTTAGCCATGGACACGTGTAGTGGCAGCAGGGATAGCTGAACGTTTTGATATATGATATGTGTAGGTCGGCTTGAAAATGAGGGAGTGGTCACAGGTTAGAAATCATGTCTTGTCACACTCTCCTTCCCTATATATCTGCAGCCACATCTCACGCTGCCCTATGAAGATATTAGTCACTGCTCATTTAGGGACGTCTCTCACAAATCTACCCGACCTCCTGGAACTCCTTCCTGGACACAATTGCTGAAATTTTCCCCTTTCGGGACTTCCACAATTTGCTTTGCTGGTCAATATCTCAAAAACCATAAATGCTAGGATCTTCAAATTTGGTGATGGGGACAGTTAGGAGGGAGGCATTTTGATAAGGGCCAGTTTATGGGGCAAATTTTAATGGGGGCCATTTTATGGGGCAAAATATGATGGGGTAGTTTTGATGGGCACCCATATATGAAAATGGTGTACAAACCACACATGTGAGGTATCGCCGCGATCGTTAGAGCGAGTGCAATAATTTTAGCACTAGACCTCCTCTGTAATTTAAAACGTGCAACCTGTAGAATTTTTTAAACGTCGCCTATGCAGATTTTTTGGGACAGTTTATTTTTGTAACTTTTTCGGAGATATTGACCGGTAAAATACAAAATTCATGCCGACAAGGTGGCACTGGAGCCCGGCTAACTGTCTTACTGCTAGGTTTCCAGCAAGGGAGCTGTAAAGTGGCCGTCAGTTATTTTGAGCGGTTGGCTTTTCAGAACCGTTAGTGCCTTCAGCTGTGTGGATGGAGTTTGAATTATCTCAGCGTTTCCTAGGAAACTAATGTTTCTTTATAGGCAGCCTCTCTAAAGCACAGACTCAGATATTTGCCCTTTTTTGAAAATGTCTCCTTCTTCAAACGGTTGTATTTTATAAACTATAAATAGTACAGCGAATATCTTTATATTGTGTGAATCACAGGACCCAGACCTACAGTTTGATGCATAGTATATCTCTGAAACATAAAAATTGAAGGCACAGTTGCAGTTTACAAATGTACATTTCAAATTTTAGGAGTCTTGACTTGTAGTTTCAATGGAAGTCAATGGAGGTCATTGGATGGCGTAGGTTGCAAACAAATGGCCGTATTTTAAAAACGCTTGTGACTATGACTTAGCCGTGGACACGTGTAGTGGCAGCAGGGATAGCTGAACGTTTTGATATAAGATTTGTGTAGGTCGGCTTGAAAATGAGGGAGTGGTCACAGGTTAGAAATCATGTCTTGTCACAGTCTAGCTTCACCATTCATTGGTTGGCTCCGAAAATATACTTCCCTATATATCCGCAGCAACATCTCCCGCTGCCCTATGGAAATAGTTACTGTTGATTTAGGGACAGTCTCTCACAAATCTACCCGACCTCCTGGAACTTCTTCCTGGACACTTTTGCTGAAATTTTCCCCTTTCGGGACTTCCACAATTTGCTTTGCTGGTCAATATCTCAAAAACCATAAATGCTAGGATCTTCAAATTTAGTGACAGTTTTGAGGGAGGCATTTTGATATGGGCCAGTTTATGGGGCAAATTTTTATGGGGGCTGTTTTATGGGGCAATATGATGGGGGTAGTTTTGATGGGTGCCCATATATGAAAATGGTGTACAAACCACACATGTGAGGTATCGTAGCGATCGTTAGAGCGAGTGCAATAATTCTAGCACTAGACCTCCCCTGTAACTCAAAACATGCAACCTGTAGAATTTTTAAATGTTGCCTATGGAGATTTTTTGAGCCAATGAATTTTTGTTGTTTTTTCAATATTTTTTTTTTTTATTATTGCATTTTAGTTTATATATGAGATCTGAGGTCTTTTTGACCCCAGATCTCATATTTAAGAGGACCTGTCATTCTTTTTTTTCTATTACAAGGGATGTTTACATTCCTTGTAATGGGAATAAAAGTAATCCAATGTTTTATTTCCTTTTGAAAAATAATTAAAATCTAGTAAAATAAATAATAATAATAAAAAAACGAATAAAGCACCCTGTTTCGACAAGCTCGTGCTCAGAAGCGAACACAAACTTGAGTAGCGCCTGCATATGAAAACGTTGTTCAAACCACACACATGAGGTATTGCCGTGATAGTTAGAGCGAGTGCAATAATTCAAGCCCTAGACCTCCTCTGTAACTCAAAACATGCAACCTGTAGAATTTTTAAACTTCGCCTATAGAGATTTTTGGGGCCAATTATATATATATATATATATATATATATATATATATATATATGCATTTTAGTCTAAATATGAGATCTGAGGTCTTTTTGACCCCAGATCTCATATTTAAGAGGATCTGTCATTCTTTTTTCTATTACAAGGGATGTTTACATTCAGAAGCGAATGCAGTTTTGAGTAGCGCCCGCATATGAAAACGGTGTTCAGACCACACATGTGAGGTATCGCCGCGATCGTTAGAGCGAGTGCAATAATTCTAGCCCTAGACCTCCTCTGTAACTCAAAACATGCAACCTGTATAATTTTTAACGTCGCCTATGGAGATTTTTTGGCCAATTTATTTTTGTAATTTTTTTCAAATGACAATTTTATTTTTAATTTATTGTATTTTAGTCTAAACATGAGATATCTGAGGTCTTATTGATCCCAGATCTCATATTGAAGAGGACCTGTCATTCTTTTTTCTATTACAAATGATGTTTACATTCCTTGTAATAAAATTAAAAGTGACCCAATTTTTTATTTCTTTTTAAACACAGTGTTAAAATAAATAAAATTTTGTAAAATAAATAATGATAATAATAAAAAAAAATAAAGCGCCCCGTCCCGACAAGCTTGCGCGCAGAAGCGAAAGCATACGTGAGTAGCGCCTGCATATGAAAATGGTGTTCAAACCACACATGTGAGGTATTGCGGTGATTGTTAGAGTGAGTGCAATAATTCTAGCTATAGACCTCCTCTGTAACTCAAAACATGTAACCTGTGGAAACTTTGCCTATGGAGATTTTTTGGGCCATTTTTTTCTTGTTTTTTTTTTCAAATGAGATATATATATATATATATATATATATATATATATATATTGTAAACGTTGGGGGTAATTAACTCTTGTGGCAGATGCGTTTTTTGTGCAGTGAGTCAACACCAAACAGGCATATAATGTTAAGGGCCTGGTAGCCCACGTTTATTAAAGGAAAAAAAAAGAAACAAAAGTCCATTCAGGAATCCCACGCAGGGGTTGAAACGTTATCCAAAAATAAATGAAAATAACAGCCCACCTGGCTACTCTTCAACAGCACTGCTGTTATATGTATTGGTTCCTCAAACCATAAGCTCCTCCAGACCCACAGACCTGGATGCACAAGTTTTGGGCTTCTTAAACGCACACAGCTTGAAGTCCGTTAATGCACACAGCTTTAGGCTTCTTGGGCGCACACAGCTTTGAAGCCCTTCAACGCACACAGCGTTTGTTCTCACACAGAGACACTCACCAGCAGCCACTGCTCCCCCTCCACCTTCCTCTCTCCTTCCTTTAATGAGCTGTCTGCACCTGGGAAGGCAGCTTGCAGGCTATCTTAAAAACCTGGACACAGGTTGGAGATCCAGTCCCACCCAGATCTCTGAAGGATCTCCAAGCCATAGAGCCCCATGAAGTAATAGGAAAAATATGAGAAAACTGCCAGCGCAGTTTTCTCTGTTTTTAAATGTATGCTCTGCAGCTCTGCATATTGGCTGAATGCAGACTCTGTGTCCACTTCATCATCATTTTTATAGTTACAGTAGCGCCTACTGTCACAATATATATTAATGCATTTTAGTCTAAATATGAGATCTATTTTTTTTTTTACTACAGACCTCATATTTAAGAGGACCTGTCATTCTTTTTTCTATTACGAGAGATGTGTACATTCCTTGTAATAGGAATAAAAGTGACGCAATTTTTATTTATTTTTTAAAAACAGTGTAAAAATAAATAAAATCTAGAAAAAAAAGAATACTAATAAAAAAATAAAGCACCTTGTCCCGACGAGCTAGCACTCAGAAGCGAGCGCATACGTGAGTAGCGCCCGCATATGAAAACGGTGTTCAAACCACACATGTGAGGTATCGCTGCGATCATTAGAGTAAATTGCAATTTTCTTGTATAATGTAAAAGATGATGTTACGCCGAGTAAATAGATACCCAACATGTCACGCTTTAAAATTGCGCACACTCATGGAATGGCGCCAAACTTCGGTACTTAAAAATCTCCATAGGCGACGCATTGAAAATGTTTACAGGTTACCAGTTTAGAGTTACAGAGGAGGTATAGTGCTAGAATTGTTGCTCTCGCTTTAACGCACGCCGCAGTATCTCACATATGTGGTTTGAACTGCGTTTACATGTGTGGGTGGGACTTACGTGTGTGTTCGCTTCTGAGCGCAAGCTACTGGGGATTTATTTTACAAAAAAAAAATATTTTTACACTTTTTTTTACGTTTCACTTTTATTCCTATTACAAGGAATGTAAACATCCCTTGTAATAGGAATAGTGTGTGACAGGTCCTCTCAATGGAGAGATACAGGTCAATAAGACCTTACATCTGTCCTCCAGGCTGGAAAGCATCAGATTGTGAAAAAAATTCACCGATCTCATGCTTACTTCTGGGAACCCGAGCGTGAAGTCATCACATCGCGCCCGGGCCTCCAACAGTCATAGAGATGACTGGTGACCATCTGGTCATCAGTCATCTCTATGCTCGTCATGTGACAAGACACCGGCGGCAGGCGATTCTTTCGCCGGGCCCCCGGCAGAAGAGAAGGATATCTGAATGATGCCTCTAGCTGCAGGGATCCTTCAGATATCCCCCCACAAATCCCAGGCTGTCATATCATTGTATGTAATTTGTGCAATCGTTTATTTATTTACACCCTGTGTTCAAACACTAGGATCTCATATTTGTTTACAGGTATTTGCGCCGTACCTCTCCATTTTAACTGTCATATGACGTTCACCCAGGATAGTAGATCCCATCTGTGGAAGTCATAGTACTATGGCTGGGTATTGAAGTGGTTAAAGTCTTTGGAACCAAAAAACACAACCTACTGGTCCCCGGCCTTTTTTCATAAAATGCACAGACGTGAACATGGCCCATAGTAAACCATGTTAAGTGGAATATAGCGTGTTTCTGCAAACCTGAAAACGCACTAAAACATGCATAGGTGTGAACCAAACCTTAGTACAGATCCTTAATTTCTAGATACCTGATCCTCCTGAGGGATCTCCTGATGTTCCTGTGTGGAGTCCCGGGAATACAGAGGACGGGGACATCTCTCTGGTGGGTTCCCATTACTGGATCCATCTGTAGGAAACACACACTGACTGAATACAATGGGCCAGATTCAGGTAGAGTTAGGCTGGAGTATAAGTGATACTCCAGCCTAACTCTCACTTTGAGCCGGCGTTTCTGTTTTCTGTAAGCAGAAAACAAGAAACGCCGGGTTGGAGTTCCTATACGAGCGGCGTAATTGTATTTCGCCGTCGTATCGGGACTGCAATTTTAAAAATGGCCCTCGGGGCGTTCCCGCTGATTAACGCCGAGAATATGTTAATCAGCGAGAATCGTCAATTCACGATCGTATTCGGGCCCGACGCAGTAACTTTCCGACGTTTCCGTAAGAGATACGCGTCGCAAAAAAAAACCAGCCCCCTAGTGGAGTATCCTATGTTAAGTATGGCTGTCGTCATCGCGTCGAATGTAAAAATGTTTGCGTCGTTTGCGTAAAACATCCGTGAATGGGGATTGACGTCATTGACGTTCACTGACAGAATTTGGAGCATGCGCACTGACAGTCGACGCATGCGCAGTACGTTCGCCGCGGGATCGCGCCTAGTTATAATAATACCCGCCCAATTTGAATTCCGCCGGCTCATTTTCGCTACGCCGCCGCAACTTTAGGAGCAAGTGCTTTGTGAATAACAGTACTTGCTCCTAAAGTTTCGGCAGAGTAACGTAAATGAGAAACGTTACTCCAACAAAAGGATTGGGCGGGGTCCCCACTAGAGCGGAGCAACTAGCAGACAGCACATGTAGTGTGCAATAAGGAAACACTATAGCTGGAGGTAAAGGGGCTAGAGAAGGTGGCGGATCACCAGAGCTCGGGGACAAGAACAGGAGAAACTAGCAGATTTTACATGTGGTGCGCAGCATGGAAGTAATATAGTGGGAGGTGAAGAAAACCTGAGTCTGCAAAAGACATGAGACTGGGATGGAGATTTGTCTTCCAACAAGATAATGATCCAAGATAATGATCCAAAACATAAAGAAAAATCTACAATGGAATGGTTCACAAATAAACATATCCAGGTGTTAGAATGGCCAAGTCAAAGTCCAGACCTGAATCCAATTGAGAATCTGTGGAAAGAACTGAAAACTGCTGTTCACAAACGCTCTCCATCCAACCTCACTGAGCTCGAGCTGTTTTGCAAGGAGGAATGGGCAAAAATTTCAGTCTCTCGATGTGCAAAACTGATAGAGACATACCCCAAGCGACTTACAGCTGTAATCGCAGCAAAAGGTGGCGCTACAAAGTATTAACTTAAGGGGGCTGAATAATTTTGCACAATTTTTCAGTTTTTTTATTTGTTAAAAAAGTTTGAAATATCCAATAAATTTCGTTCCACTTCATGATTGTGTCCCACTTGTTGTTGATTCTTCACAAAAAAATAGTTTTATATCTTTCTGTTTGAAGCCTACAAAAATATAGAAAATATTGCGCTAACCAGAGTGAACAAAAAATTAAAAAACTAAAGCAGCTACACTACAATGTGACGAAAATTGAATGGTGATATGAAAATAAATGTAGCGCTGTGAAACCAAAAGACAGTGATGTCTAAAGATAAAATAAAATCAGTAATCACTAAACTAAAACCATAGTGATAATAAGAATAAACAAAATCCACAGTGAAAAGTGAAGTCCTTGCATGAAATGGTGCTGTGATACACAAATCAAAACTAAACATAAATAATAATAGTCCATCTATAGTGAAATAGATAGATGCAAAATGACTTCGTAGATCCTCAAAGATGAAATGGCACTTAAAGGAGTTCTCTAAGCTAAAACTTTTAACCCCTGCTGTGCCCGGGCTGTAAAACTATACAAAATAAACTTTCACTTACCTGCCTACGATCTCCCGTTATTCCGGTATCGCCGCCCGTGCACCGGTCCCTGCCAGCTTCCTCTTCCTGGGGGTCGGTGACTCATCCTGCGCTCAGCCTATCAGCGGCAGCAGCAATGTCCCGCCGCGGCTGCTGATAGGCTGAGCGCAGGATGAGTCACCGACCCCCAGGAAGAGGAAGCTGGCAGGGACCGGTGCACGGGCGGCGATACCGGAATAACGGGAGATCGTAGGCAGGTAAGTGAAAGTTTATTTTGTATAGTTTTACAGCCCGGGCACAGCGGGGGTTAAAAGTTTTAGCTTAGAGAACTCCTTTAATATCAAACGAAGATAGAATGCGCTTACCAGAAATGTAGGACCTGTCTGTCATGGACAGCAGATCGATAGGGCATGAACACTCCTACGGCACATCAGCTGGGCTCACTCGAACTGGATAAAGATGGTTCAAATCCTTGATAGAGGGCCAGACGTGCACACGTCCTGGACCGGTAGCCTTGTTTCCAAATGATCCGTTCTCAAAAGGAGTGTGGAGAGATGATGGTACGACCCTTGGGAGGGTGGGATGGGGGAAGCTGGATGACTCCGAGCACCATGGGGAAGAAAAAGAAAATGCAACCCCAATGGTGCAGGTCAAAAGAGTAACGGTTTTATTGGAATAAAACCAAAATGTACATTAAAAGTGATCACAAATAAAAGGCAATTAGGGAAAAGGTATAAAACCAAGCCCTACGCGTTTTGTCCTAAGGGGAGTTCAACTGACCTTTTGCCTGAAATGTGGCAAAAGGTTGCAAAGTTCAAGGGGGCTGAATACTTTCGCAAGGCACTGTGTATAGTTCTTTGTATGAGGGGGTGGGTGGCCCTGAGAAGGACCTTTGTGTGGGTAAAGTGAGTAGGTGTCTGAGGGTTTATCCTCCGAATCCGTATAGAGTGCGCCCCTGGCGCTTGAGAGCATAGACGACATCAATGGCGGTGACGGTCTTCCTCTTGGCATGCTCGGTGTAGGTGACGGCATCGCGAATGACATTCTCATGGAAAACCTTGAGCACTCCGCGGGTCTCCTCATAGATGAGTTCGGAGATGCGCTTGACACCCCCTCTGCGGGCCAAACGTCGGATGGTGGGTTTGGGGATGCCCTGGATGTTGTGGCGCCTTCTTTCCCCAGACCCTTCCCTCCTTTACCGCGACCAGACATCTCTGAGATCTGCGTTATTCAGACAAACAGTAAAGAAATCGCACACAGCCACCTCCTTATATACAGCCTGGGCGGACCTGATGGAAACCCTCGTGGGAAGGAGGCGGCGTCACACACATTCATTACAATACAAAATAAATAAATAGAGGATTTCATTCCTTTATAAGGCTTCTAAATAAGAGAGTGTTGGAAGAAAGGGGATTATGGCGGTGCCTAGGGAAAAGGATTTTAGGTAGAAACCAAAGAAGACTGCATCAATATCAAATACAAAATTTATTTTTTAATATTTAAATTACATAGTATTATAAAAAAACACAATAGGTCAAGAAAAACAGGGGGGAACAATAAAAACACAGTTGGGAGTACTAGTTGGAGTATATAGCAAGTGATCCAGACAACCCTACTAGTTTCGCCGGGTGTGGCTTCTTCAGGGGTTTTTATAGCCGGATCGTTCCAGTTATGAGAACTCTAGTGCAAAAAGATTTTTAAGTTAGGACATATAATTCAGTGAGTACAATAACAGATAGTAGTTCATACACATTAACATTATTGTAGGTGTGGCCAGGGTCCGCGGCGGGGCACATGCAGCCCAGGTACCAAATCAAACCCAGCGGACAGAGCAGGAATCCAAAGGAAAAACAGCTCAGTGGCTAGCCTGATTGGTTGTTCGCATGTGTAAAGAACACGGGTGCAGGCAGAGCAACAAATCAGGAATAACACCTTGTGGGAGGGAAGGCAAAGGAAAATAACCTACCCGGGTGGTAGACCTGCTCACATGCGGATGGACCTCTAATGGAAGAACAGTTTCCCAAAGGGCAGAGGGCCCCCCACATAAAGATGGCAGCTTAAATAAGTATAAATATAATAATATAAATATTTGTCAATAAAGAGAAGCATCTTAGTTAAGGAAGGATATGTGGTATGTATGGCAAAATAAGCATGTCACAGACATATCACAGAGCAGGGATGGGGGGTATGTGATGGCACCTACCTTCAAAAATCAGTACTAAGGCTGGAATGAAAGGTCTATGGATCTCCTTGCAAATCAGTCAATCAAGTAGTGAAGGTATTATACAATGAATGTAGCGATAACCCTCATTGGGAAAGTAGCTTCCAAAGGCTGGATGCGGGGTACCTTAGGCACACAGCATAGAAGGAGTCCAACAGTTGAAGATAGGAGTCAGGGAAACACTATAAGCAATAAATAAGGAAAGCATGAAAAAAGTGACATATCTAGGATGTGCATCCGCATATAAAAAGGTCTACCACCCGGGTAGGTTATTTTCCTTTGCCTTCCCTCCCACAAGGTGTTATTCCTGATTTGTTGCTCCGCCTGCACCTGTGTTCTTTACACATGCGAACAACCAATCAGGCTAGCCACTGAGCTGTCTTTCCTTTGGATTCCTGCTCTGTCCGCTGGGTTTGATTTGGTACCTGGGCTGCATGTGCCCCGCCGCGGACCCTGGCCACACCTACAATAATGTTAATGTGTATGAACTACTATCTGTTATTGTACTCACTGAATTATATGTCCTAACTTAAAAATCTTTTTGCACTAGAGTTCTCATAACTGGAACGATCCGGCTATAAAATCCCCTGAAGAAGCCACACCCGGCGAAACTAGTAGGGTTGTCTGGATCACTTGCTTTATACTCCAACTAGTACTCCCAACTGTGTTTTTATTGTTCCCCCCTGTTTTTCTTGACTTATTGGGCCAGATTCAGGTAGAGTTAGGCTGGAGTATCAGTGATACTCCAGCCTAACTCTCACTTTGAGCCGGCGTTTCTGTTTTCAGTAAGCAGAAAACAAGAAACGCCGGGTTGGAGTTCCTATATGAGTGGCGTAATTGTATTTCGCCGTCTTATCGGAACTGCAATTTTAAAAATGGCGCTCGGGGTGTTCCCGCTGATTAACGCCGAGAATATGTTAATCAGCGAGAATCGGCAATTCACGATCGTATAAGGGCCCGACGCAGTGACTTTCCAACGTTTCCGTAAGAGATACGCGGCGTAAAGAAAAAACAGCCCCCTAGTGGAGTATCCTATGTTAAGTATGGCCGTCGTCATTGCGTCAAATTTAAAAAATTTCAAGTCGTTTGCGTAAAACGTCCGTGAATGGGGATTGACGTCATTGACGTTCACTGACAGAATTTGGAGCATGCGCACTGACAGTCGACGCATGCGCAGTACGTTCGCCGCGGGATTAAATTTAAATAATACACGCCCCCTACCCGCCCAATTTGAATTCCGCCGGCTCATTTTCGCTACGCCGCCGCAACTTTAGGAGCAAGTGCTTTGTGAATACAGTACTTGCTCCTAAAGTTTCGGCGGAGTAACGTAAATGAGAAAAGTTACTCCAAAATAAAGATTCGCCCATCTACCTGAATCTGGCCCATTGTGTTTTTTTATAATACTATGTCATTTAAATATTAAAAAATAAATTTTGTATTTGATATTGATGCAGTCTTCTTTGGTTTCTACCTAAAATCCTTTTCCCTAGGCACCGCCATAATCCCCTTTCTTCCAACACTCTCTTATCTTTTTTTTGGGGATGAGGTGCCATATATTAAAGAGGACTCCTGACCACTAACCCCAATTTTTCCAAGGCTTCTAAATCTTCTGTTGTATTCAGATATATTAATGCAACAGCAATACATTTCCAGAAGATGAATTTATTCCTTCTCAATGCTTTTCTATTTATATCTGGAGATTACACGGAGAACATTAATCTTTAACTCTTCATAACAGAAACTCAATCAACAGCTTCAATTGTTCATAGTAATTTCATATTTATAAAACATTTAAAAAGGAAAAAAATCATTTCTTCCGAAATCCCACCTTCCTGCTTCTATGGAGAAATACGGCCAGCTTTGCCCAGCACTGTTCACGAACCATAAATATCAGGGACCCCAAATTTTACCAGCCACTAGAGGGCCCCAAACCCAACCACCAAGAGAAGATTAAACCGGCTTTCACTTGTGGTTTAGCTGTACAGGGGCAAAAACCCGGCCAGCTTGGCGACCCACTGTTCTCTTGCCAAGCTTTCCAGAGACTTGAAACTATGGGGTCATGTTGAGGGGACCCAGGACAACCTACTGTAAAGGTTTTGGACCTCTAACCCATATTGTTTGCCGTTACTGGGGTTCCATAGTTGGCCCCCCTAGGAGAGCTGTTTAACATTGAAATCAATGGGGAAAATTTGGCCCGGTGCTGGATTTTTGGACTAGAACTCCCAAATCAAAGGTCACAGCCACCCGATTTTTTTAGGCTCCATAAACTGTTTGATTCCCCTCGCCAAGACTCGCAAAGCTGACAAGCAACCCTTAGGCTCCATTCACATCTAGCGACAAAACGCCCGACGCTCGTGCCGCTGGAGGAGCGAATTTTCCATTGATGTCTATAGAGATGGTTCACATCTCTGAAACGCCTGCCGCCTGCCGCCTGAAAAAAAGTCCCGGACCCTTTTTTCAGACGACATTGGCGTTCGGCCATAGACATCAATGGAGAGAATTTGTTAAAAAAAAAAAAAAAAGGATTGGAACGCCGCAAGTAAAGCCGCGTACGCGGCGTTTACTTGTCGCCTAGATGTGAATGCAGCCTTAAGCATGGGTGGGGTTGTAACAGTCCACTTAATCATGATCAGGGTTTTACCTCCCCAAGCTGTCCGGTACCTCTAGCCCCAGGTTGCATGTTTTGAGTTAAAGAGGAGGTCTAGGGCTAGAATTATTGCACTCGCTCTATCGATTGCGGCGATACCTCACATGTGTGGTTTAAACACCGTTTTCATATGCGGGCGCTACTCATGTCTGCTTTTGCTACTGCGCGTGAGCTCGTTGGGACAGGGCGTATAAAAAATGTTTTATTATTTATTTTACTAGATTATATTTATTTTTACACTGTTTTTAATAAAATAAAATAAAAACATTGGTCACTTTTATTCCTATTACAAGAAATGTAAACATCCCTTAATAGATGATCGAAAAACAGAATGACAGGTCCTCTTAAATATGAGATCTGGGGTCAAAAATACCTCAGATCTCATATTTAGACTAAAATGCAATAATAATAATAAAATAAAAAAATGTCATTTGAAAAAACAACATAAATAAATTGGCCCAAAAAATCTCCATAAGCGACGTTTAAATGTCTACAGGTTGCATGTTTTGAGTTACAGGGGAGGTCTGGTGCTAGAATTATTGCACTCGCTCTAACGATCGCTGCGATACCTCACATGTGTGGTCTGAACACCGTTTTCAAAACTGCGTTCTCTTCTGAATGTAAACATCCCTTGTAATAGAAAAAAGAATGACAGATCCTCTCAAATATGAGATCTGGGGTCAAAAAGACCTCAGATCTCATATTTAGACTAAAATGCATTTTTATTTTATATATATATATAATCATTTGAAAAAATTGGCCCCAAAAATCTCTATAGGCGAAGTGTAAAAATTCTACAGGTTGCATGTTTTGAGTTACAGAGGAGGTCTAGGGCTTGAATTATTGCACTCGCTCTAATTATCGTGGCAATACCTCATGTGTGTGGTTTGAACAACGTTTTCATATGCAGGCGCTACTCATGTTTGCGTTCGCTTCTGAGCACGAGCTCGTCGGGACGGGGTGCTTTATTCTTTTTATTATTATTTATTTTTCTAGATTTTAATTATTTTTCAAAAGGAAATAAAACATTGGATCACTTTTATTCCAATTACAAGAAATGTAAACATCCCTTGTAATAGAAAAAAAAGGATGACAGGTCCTCTTAACCCCTTAAGCCCCGGACCAATATGCTGCTAAATGCCCAGAGGTGTTTTTACAATTTGGCACTGCGCTGCTTTAAGGCTGCATTCACACCTGAGCGGCAAGTAACGCCGCACTTCGATTCATTTTTTTTTTTTACAAAGTCTCCCATTGATGTCTATGGCCGAACGCCAAAGTCGCCTGAAATAAAGGGTCCGGGACTTTTTTTCAGGCGACAGGCGTTTCAGAGATGTGAACCATCTCTTTAGACATGAATGGGATTTTTCCCCTCAAGCAGCACGAGCGTCGGGCGACAGGCGTTTTGTCGCTCAGGTGTGAATGGAGCCTAACTGGTAATTGCGCGATCATGCAATGTTGTACCGAAACGAAATGTGAGTCCTTTTCTTCCCACAAATAGAGCTTTCTTTTGAAGGTATTTGATTGCTTCTGCGATTTTAGTTTTTTGCGATATAAACGGAAAAAGACCATAAATTTAAAAAAAAATATTTTTCTTATAACAAAA
This sequence comes from Rana kukunoris, assembly GCA_029574335.1. Lineage (NCBI taxonomy): Eukaryota > Metazoa > Chordata > Amphibia > Anura > Ranidae > Rana > Rana kukunoris. The sequence goes on along the minus strand of CM056056.1, from coordinate 173,407,572 downwards.
AGTAAAAAATATCAAATAAACTAAATTTTAGTCAAACTTTTAGGCCAAAATGTATTCAGCCACAGGTCTTTAGTAACAAAAAAAAAAAAAATCGCAACAAGCGTATATTTATTGGTTTTCGCAAAAGTTATAGCGTTTACAAACTAGGGTACGTTTTCTGGAATTTACACAGCTTTTATTTTATGACTGCCTATCTCATTTCTTGAGGTGCTCAAATGGCAGGGCAGTACAAACCCCCCCCAAATGACCCCATTTTGGAAAGAAGACACCCCAACCTATTCGCTGAGAGGCATGTTGAGTCCATGGAATAGTCATTTTTGACAGTGATTGAATGACCAAAAAAATTTAAAATTTACTAAACGTTGTCACTAAATGATATATTTCTCACACATGCCATGGTTATATGTGGAATTGCACCCCAAAATACATTCTGCTGCTTCTCCCGTGTATGGGGATACCACATGTGTGGGACTTTTTGGGAGCCTAGCCGTGTACGGGACCCCGAAAACCAAGCACCACCTATATCATTTATCAGAGGCCCGACTCACACCCATAATGGGAAAAAAAATTAAAGCAATAGAAAAATTACCTGTATAAATTACATATAGCAACAGGAGCTCACAATCGGCGCACGTACCCAACAGTAGGACGTGCGACTTACAGCGGCAGGCAGGTCCAGCGTTTCCAGCCAGTGCTCAAAGCATCCAGCTCCCAGGCAGGACAGGACTTAGGGTGGTGGAGGCCCCTGGGCTTGAGTGCTGAAGGGGCCCCCAGGAGCGGGGGGATCATAGTTGTTTGAGTGGGGGGGGGTGCGCATTAAAGTTGTTGAGCGGGGGGGGGGGAATTGAAGTTGTTGAGCGGGGGGGTGCCGCATTAAAGTTGTTGAGCAGGGGGGGTGACTCATCTGTGCACGGAATGTGTCGGCTCTCTTCCCTTCAGCAGACATCCCCACACCGCTCCTGTTTCTCCAGGGGGAGGTTTTGCAGTTGTTCAGCGGAGGGGGGAGAGTGCCTCTCACCTGTCATTTGCCCGGCTGTCGGCTTTCTTTCCTTCAGCAGCCACAGTCCTCCACACACCGCTCCGGTTCCTCCTGCCTCCTATTGCAGTGCGGGAAAATTAACCCTTTTGCGGGAAGAAGCGGAAAGTGCCGCAGAATCCGTGCGTGTTGGGAGGATATGAGCAGGGCCGTCATCAGGAATTTTGGGGCCCCTTACACAGCTTAAGGCATGGGCCCCCTGGAGCAAAGAAAAGAACCGGGGGGGGTGCTGCCACCTGAAATTGAGAAGCCGGGGGTTGAAACGCGTCAGATTGTCATTTGCCTGTACATGTTCAATGTTGGATTGTATGACAATTTTTATGCTTGCATCTTTGTGTGTGTACATAATACAAGAGATTTTTTACCAGAGCTCATATCTCAACCGTTATGATTTCAATACATTTTATACAATAAAACTTTTTATTATACACCTTTGTTAATTTTTTAATCTGCTGCCTGAAAACCCCACTGAGGGATTTTTCCATATCACAAGTTTTTCAGGGTGAGCAGCACCTTTTTCCTTGCCAGTATGTGTCTCTTCCATTTCATCTCTTTCCACAACTTTCTGGATTCCCTGTATATTTCATTGGAAATGTTGCTTGTTTGCTGGCTACCTCTTCCCACAACCTTTGCAGCTACTCCTCTTCTTTTTACTTTCCATTTCCAAGGACTACATGTCCTATGATGCAGGGCTCAAGTCCTGCGAGAACGCGTGGGAACAGAGTCCCTGCACTTTTTTCACAGCATGGACGGAGTTCCCTTTGCAGGACTAGAGCAGCCAAGAGCACCCGAGCCGCCTGAGCCAATCCTTCACTAAGCGGCCATGCCCAGCTCGAGTCATCATCAGGGGCAGGCGAACCATAGTAATCCCTTATGTTACTGGCCGCTTCCTGTCTATGGATTCATCGGGTAGTGTGCGGGTATTCCGTCACTTCCTCGATGCCGCAATGTCTCCTAGGAACAATGACAAAAGCTCCCAGGAGACATTGCGGCATCGAGGAAGTGACGGAATGCCCGCACACTACCCGATGAATCCAAATACAGGATGCGGCCAGTAACATAAAGGATTACTAAGGTACAGTGGATCGAAAAAAAAAAAAAACATGCAGTTTACTTATTATGCATACAGTAGGTGCCTCCGATTTTGTATATCCAGCGCGATGGGATCACGCTGGATATCGCCGCTGGAGGCTGTGCTTCTCGCGCTCGCTGTCCCCATGAGATGCCGCGCATCCATAGGAATCTATTGGGGGCGGCGAGCGGGAGGAGCGACAAAGCGCGGCGCTGGCTCCCGCGACGGGGATCGCGGATGTTCAATCTGGCCGCTAGCAGAGGCGAGATTGACACAAAATCAGCGACACCTACTGTATGAGCGTATCTTTTTTTTTGGTGGGGGAGTGGATCTTGGGTGGGAGTTCCCACACTTTTTTCCCCAGGACTTGACCCCTGCTATGATGCCTTTCGGTGATTTTTTTTTTTGTCCTGAGTCGGTCAGAATCACCTGATGGTACCTGCTGCCTATAACGCAGTCGTTTCTGGATCTGCCGGTGTTCTGTACTGAATCAACAAAAAAAATGCTTCTTGCATGTCTGCTTGCAAAATTGCTTACACTGGACACTGAGCTGCACATGCACAGCTCAGTGTATAATCTCATTGTTTGGAGCCAGGTGAGTTAACTTCTATGTGCAAGAGTTGCTTCATTCCAAATTAGAAAGGTATGAGATGCCACTCAGCCAACCCAATCCATGTTAGGTGTAAATGACGGCCTCAGCCAGCCCTGCTCCACTGGCCACGCCCCCAGACTCGTTACGCAATGAATAAACAAAATAACTGAGGTGGCAATACATTTAAAACCAGTAAATATGATATACAGTACCTTCCAATCTATTTACTAATGCTAGCAGCATAAGGATTACAAATAGTCATTGTTAAATGAGAGAATGAACAATTTGCGGAGAAGGAGCGGTGTGTTTACTGCTTCTCCTCCACTGCTGCCCATTGAAATCAATGGGACAGTGCGGCTATACCCTTTCTCGACCGCTAGCGGGGGGTAAATGCGACGCAAATCCGCCCATAGCAGCGTTTTACCATCTAGTGTAAGGCAGGCATGTCAAACTGATGTTTTTCATGATGTATGTGGTCCTCTTCCACTTTAAACTATATGAGGTCGCTGGCTGTGTTCCAACAAATTAAAGCTGCACTTCCTAATGTAATTTTGCAAATGGATATGTGAAAATGCATTATAGACCTCAGGTCAGTGTTTCCCAACCTTTCCAACACAGGGGAACCCTTAAAATAACTTTCTGGTCTTAGAGAACCCTTGCTAAAAAATTCCTATATCGGCATCCGATACACCAGGGGTCTCAAACTCCCGGCCCGCAGACCGAGATTTTGCGGCCCACTGACAAGCCCTTCCCCCGGACAGTGTCATACTTTGCAGCGCAGCACGGTACCCTTTCCCTGCAGCCCCCCCCGTACTCATCTTTGTGTCCGGCAAAGCAGGGGTGTGCGTCATGTGACGTCAGCAGCGTAGGGCGGCGCTGCCGTCACGCGCCCGTCCGCACTGAAGTGAAGTTGCTCAGAAGAGCTGAGCGCCCTCGCCCTCGTCAGCAGCGTCCTTCAAGGTAAGCTGCTGCTACTGTAATGCCAGTTAGCAGATGCTATCACAGGGTGGTAGGGGGAATAGGGGGTGCTACTGCTGGGGGGGGCGGTTGTTGTTGGATGATTGGGAGGCTAGCACCCTCATGTTATTACCACAGGGGGGGGGGGGTGTTGCTGGTGAATGATTAGGGTGCTACTGTTCATCAACACCCCCCAACCCCCCAGCAGTAGTACCCCCATAATCTTTCAGCTGATGCTATTATCACAGGGTGGTAGGGGGAATGGGGGGTGTTGCTTGTGGATGATGGGGGTGCTACTGCTGGGGGGTTGGGGGGTGTTGATGAACAGTAGCACCCTAATCATTCACCAGCAACAGCCCCCCCCCCCTGTGGTAATAACATGAGGGTGCTACTGCCCTTGCAGTAGCATCCCAATCATCCAACACCCCCCCCCAGCAGTAGCACCCCCATCCTCCGTCAGCTCATGCTATTACCACAGGGGGGTAGGGCGATTGGGGGTGTTTCTGGTGGATGGTGGGGGTGCTACTGCCCTGGCAATAGCATCCCAATCATCCAACAACACCCCCCCCCTACCCCAGCAGTAGTACCCCCATCATCCGTCAGCTCATTCTATTACCACAGGGGGGTAAGGTGGATGGGGGGGGTGTTGCTGGTGGATCTCAATCATCCAAACCCCCCTTCAGCAGTAGCACCCCCCAACATCTGTCAGCTCATGCTATTACCACAGGGGGGTAGGGGGAATGGGAGTGTTGCTGGTGGATGATGGCGGTGCTACTGCTGGTGGGGGGTGTTATTGGTGGATGGTGAGGGGCGCATGATGGGGCATTATATGTGAGGGGCACATGATGGGGGCATTATATGTATGTGAAACCATATTCGCTCAGCCCTGATAGGAAATTTCTTTGGGTGGAACAAGAGCTCAGCCTATCAGGGCTGAGCGAATATTGGCTCACTGCCCTAATAGACTGAGCGCTAATCTATGTGATTGGCTGGCAGTGCCGAAAGAAGAATGGAGAAGAGTGAGTGTGTGTATGTGACTGCAGCCAGGGTCATAGGGACTGTCCTGGAGAGTGAACATTAGGGGCGGCAGGGGCGCAATCTGTGACATTTTGGTCCAATACTTGATGCGGCCCAGCCTCACCCAGCTTATACCTCCAGTGGCCCCCAGATAATTTGAGTTTGAGACCCCTGCGATACACTGTGATGGTCAGTGGGAAGAATGCTCCTTACACTTGTAGTCATTGGGAAGAACTGCCCCCTTAAGCCCTGTACACACGGCCGGAAATCCCGTCAGGAAAAAAAAGTTGGTTTTCCTGACGGGATTCCTGGCAAGCTTGGCTTGCCAAGCCGTTCATACAGGCGGTCATTCAAAAGAACCGGCGTTCTTTTGAACGGCAAAAACGCAGTGATGTCATCGACTACGACGAGCCGGCGCTCGTCACATTTAATGCTGTCGCCGCCATCTTGCTACACCCTACACTACCCTTGTACGCTACCGCACATGTGTCGCAGTCTCATCGAGCATGCGCGGGTTTACCTGGGGACAGGTAAGCATACTGACGACCATTTTTCTAGGAAGGAAACACTCTGCCAAGAATCTCGACGAGAAAATAGAGAGCAGGTTCTCTATTTTTCTTGTCAGGATTTCCGGCAGTTTTCTCGACGACGCACGGTTTTCACGGCAAAAAGCTCTTACAGCAGCGGCTTTACAGATAGCTAAGGATCAATTGTGTCAGTGGAAACTTATCTGAGAGGCAGACATTTATCATTGCACAAGAAACCCCCTTGAACCTCTGAAGGAATACTGGTTTAGAAACCATGGCTTAGGTTAAGGCCCATGCACCCTGGGTGTTTAGCCCCACTGCATGAGGCTTCAGGTTTGGGTGTGGATGGAAGGCACAAGTGGTACAAGTGGACAGCATGCACCCAGGGGCGTTTGGGCCTGAGGTAAGGGGGCGCAGGAAACAAGCCGAAGTGTCTTTGGGCCTTTTCAGCGCTCTCTGGCGCCACCTCTGGCCGCATTTGGTATTGCATCCCATTGAAGTCGATGCAGAATTTTATTTTTTTTGTTTCCAATAACTTCAATGGGAAAACTTGCATTTATATGCAAGTACTTTGGATTACGAGCATACTCCTGGAACGGATTATGCTTGTAATCCACAGTTCAACTGTATATCTAAACAATACTTTCAATCTGTATCCAATCAGACAGGCCCTCGTACTACATAGTTGATGGTAAATTTAAAGGAGATTGCACTTTGTATAATCACCTTCAAAGTGAACCGTGCTTTGTCCGTGACAGGTTCCCTTAAAGTTTTTGTGGCGGAGAACTTAAGTTTTGGGGTACTTTTACGTAAACTTGGAGGAACATTCACCTTTTTTCAGTGGCAATAGCCTCATCCTAAAAGAAATAACACAACTAGTGCTAAAAAATGAACATATCATAGATTGAGGCCAGTGAAGAATGGGTGAGGACACCCTAAAACTCAAAAGTTGTCTGGAAAATGAGTCAGTAACTGGGGGGGGGGGGGGATTTGGGGTCTCTTTGGGTCCACATACACTATGTGGCCAATGTTTGTGAGGAACTGACTATTAAAGCTATGTAAGCTCATTGAATACCATATTCCAAAACCATTGCATTTATTATAGGAGTTGCCCCCGCATTCCAAAACCATTGCATTTATTATAGGAGTTGCCCCCGCATTCCAAAACCATTGCATTTATTATAGGAGTCGCCACCGCATTCCAAAACCATTGCATTTATTATAGGAGTCGCCACCGCATTCCAAAACCATTGCATTTATTATAGGAGTTGCCTCGCCTTTAACAGTCTTTACCCTTCTGCGAAGGTTTTACACAAAGTTTAGGCATGTCTATGGAAATCTGTACCCATTCTGCTGAAAAAGCATTTATGAGGTTGGGTACAAAAAAAAAAAAAAAAAAAAAATCTGGCTTACAGTCAGCATTCCAATTCAATCTAAATGTGTAGGGTTGAGGCCAGAGCTCTGTTTAGGCCACTCAAGTTCCTCTAGAGCAGTGGTTCTCAACTTGGGGTGAGGACCCCCTCGGGGGTCGAATGATGATTTGCCAGGGGTCACCGAATCCTGGGCTGTTCCTGAAGCCTGTACCACTCTCCCAGCCATTTTGCGGCCACCCAGTAGGGCTGTCCCTGCAGCCCACGGCCGTCCACTCAGCCTCTTCACAGCCCATTCAGTTCACGCCATTGCTGGGTGGCAGAGACTAGAGGTCAGCTGACTGGTGAATGAGAAGTGGGAGGGGTCGGAGGAGACCCCATCTCCCGATTTCGATATTGGTGTCACTGCTACGAAACACCACAAAGCCGGAGACACAGTGGGTAACATTACCTGTGATTATAGTTGCCATTAGAAAGACTCAGGGAGTGTTAAATGTCCGTGGGTTAGGGGCGCAAAATAATTGTCTTGCCCCGGGTGCTGACACAACCCACACTACAAAAATAATTTTACTGTTAGGGGTCACAACAACCTGGGAAATTTTTATCAAGGGGTCACGGCATTAGGTTGAGATTGAGGACCACTGCTCTAGAGCAAACTGGTCAAACCATGTTTGAAATCAAGAGAGCGATGCATTCCGTCCAGCCAACGTAGCGTAGACTTCAAAACAGCCTCAGCCCATGAGTCTCTGACAAAGCCACGTCCCCTGACATGTTTTGCCCCACCCACTGGACTTAATCATAGTAGGAGTAGTGAAATGCGTCAGAGGTGTGTGGCTTTGGCAGAAACTCACGGGCTGAGGCCGTTTTCCAGTCTACATTGGGTTGGTTGGATGGGGGTGGGGTGCTTCTTTGATTTTATACATGCATTGCTTCAGATGAGCACGTTTGCCACCCTGCACCTTTCTCCCTGGTGACTGCAGGTGCTTAGCTTCTCCAGCTTCAGCGGCGTTCATAATCTGGCACCATGGTCAAACCATGTCTTTATGAAGCTGGCTTTGTACACTGAGGGCACAGTGATGTCGGAACAGAAAAGGGGGCTTCTCCAAACCGTTGGAAATTGCTGTAGCATTATAGTACCCTTCACTGGAACTCAATCCTTTAGAGGGGTTTCCACATAGTTCTGTCCGTATAATGTAACCAACTCCCAGGTGATTGAGCCCACCAGATTCCCAGCACGATTTTGGAGGAAAGAGGGCATGAAAATGATCACCTGATTTCTAATGGACACAATGTTAGTAAGAGGGACAGCGGTGTCAACGCTGCGTTGTCATAATGTTCAAAGGGAAGAAAAAAAAAAAAGGGGGGGCAACCTACATAGTGCTGAGTTTTTTTTCCCCTTCAGATATAGAAGGAACAGATAAAGTGAACGTACTCTTACTCAGAAGTCATATCCTGATACAGGAACGTCTCGTCTTTCGTGGGGACGGAGATAGTAGATGAGGAAGGCTCTTCTATTGAGCCGTTTTCCACAGTCAGAACGTGAATACGGTTGTAGTCCGCATGGACTCTAACATGCCTAGCCAGGTTTGATTTTTGCGTAAAGCCTCTTCCACACTCGGGGCACGAGTATGGCCGATGGCCACTGTGAATTCTCTCGTGTTTGGCAAGATCGTACTTGTCAGTGAAACATTTCCCACACTCCGCGCAGGGAAACGGCTTCTGCCCTGCATGGACCCTCTGGTGCCTAATGAGATATTCTCGATGTGGAAAACACTTCCCGCATTCAGGACATGGATATGGCTTCTCCCCTGTATGAAGTCTTTGGTGTCTGTTAAAGTGTCCCCTCTGAGTAAAACATTTGCCACACTCGTAGCAGAAAAACTCCTTCTCGTTGGCGTGGCTCTTCTCATGATTGGCCAGATGCCCCTTTTCTCCGAAACATTTTCCGCATATGGAACAGGAATAGGGCTTTTCCACCGAGTGACTCCTCTGGTGATTGACAAGGTGCGACTTTTCAACAAAGCATTTCCCGCAATCGGGGCAGGAATGTGGTTTGTCCACTATGTGATCTCGCTGGTGTTTGAAAAGTTTTGCTTTGGCCGTAAAACATTCGCCGCACTCGAAGCACATAAACGTTTCACCCCTTCTTCGATATGTACGATTGGGGACAGGAGGTAAATGACCAAGGAGACTCCCCGCAAGGGTAGAGGGACCAGATGATTGACCCACACCGTGAGGTATTGAATAGAGATTTGCATCAATGCCCGTTTCTTCTAAAGAATCTCTTGTGACATCGTCTTCCATTTCACTGTCTGGAAAGATCATGGGGCATTTATCCATATTGTACCCTGTGTATCTTCCATCTGCAGAAAATAAGACATTGAGGGTTAAACAGGAACACATAGAGCCAAATATTGTTATTTTGGATATAATAGGAAATGATTAAAGTGGTTCTAAAGTCAAAAGTTTTTTTTTTTTACCTTAAAGCGGGTGTAAACCTCAGACATGAAATATTAACAAAGCATATCCCTCTATAGTGTGTACTTGTCTCAATCCAGAGCACTAAGGGACAGATTCTCATAGAATTCCGGCGGCGTAGCGTAAGCTAGTTACACTACGCCGCCGCATCGTACTAGAGCAAGTGCTTTAATCTCAAAGCACTTGCTCCGTAGGTTTCGCCTGCGTCGCGTAAATCGCCCAGCGTAAACCCGTGCAATTCAAATGGGGCGGCTTGTATTTAAATTAAGCGCGCCCCCGCGTCGAACGAACTGCGCATGCGCCAGCCGGGGAAAAAGCCCAGTGCACATGCTCCAGCTCACGTTGGAAAGCGTCGTTGAAACCAACGTCAAAACGACGTGAGCGTCATTTACGCAACTCCCTATTCGCGAACGAGTTAGTAAAACGACGTAAGCGACGGAAAAAGCCGACGCTGACCCGACGCCATACTTAACATGGCATCCGACGGTACTTCGTAAGGTTACTCCACATCGAAGCTGGGGTAACCTTACGCGGACGAAAACGACGTACGCGACGACGGGGCGGCGTAAAAGCGATCGGGAATCGGCGTACTAGCCTAATTTGCATATGCAAATGAGAAAACAACGTAAAGGCCACCTAGTGGCCGGAGTTGTCATTACAACTACGATCCGCAAGTGTAATGGTTTTACACTTGTCGGATGTAGAAGCGTATCTATGCAAAAGTGATGCTAAGCATCACGCGCATAGATACGAGACAAAAAAAACAGCGATACGACGGGGTATCTGAGATACTCCGTCGTAACGCCGCTGAGAATCTGGCCCTTAGTGTCATTTCTGCTATCAGCATGAATCAATTCTGACAAGTTTTCTAGACACAGAGAGAAAAATGGCGGAAAGCTCAAGCTGATTAACAGCCTCAGCTCTGTTCCTCTGAGGAGGGTGTTTTCTTCATTCCAATCAGCTCTCAGATCTCCTCACTGAGCTCTGCAGAGTGTAACTTCAGCTCCCTGCCCCCTTTTTTCCTGAACTCTCAGACAAGCTTAAAGGGGTTGTAAAGGAATTTTTTTTTTCATAATAAGCATCCTTTACCTGCATTCTTTTCTTTTCTGATTGTTCGTTTTTGCTCAGAAGTTGCTCTATTTCTTCTCTGTTCTGTTCACTTCCTGCTTGTTACTCACCACCGTGAAGGGAGGCTTTACTGCGGTGGTCAGTGACGTGCTCACCCCCTCCTGGGAACTACATCTGTGCGGCAGGACGCTCTCTACGTGTTAGAGACTTCAAGGAGGTGTGAAATACTGGGCGTGCCGCAATGGATACTGGGAAATGTAGTTCTTACATGAATGAGCCCCGCAAACCAGGAAGTGAATGAGAGAACAGAAACTAGAATGCCAGAGGTGATATAGATGAAGGAATTTAATAGGTATTTACTCGTTTGTTAACAGAATCATTTCACTATTCTGTCTGTCTACCTTGCAGACATTCATTTTAGGCAAAAAAATAAAAAATTCCTTTACAACTCCTTTAATAAATTATGGTCCTTTGAACGGCTGTATAAAAGAGAAGACTATATATAAACAGATACAACTTATGTAGGAGGATTTGTTTCATCTCTTTGTATCACCTGAGGCCAGTTACTTCACTGAGCACAGTGCCTTGAAAAAGTATTCACATCCCTTGACATTTTCCACATTTTGTCATGTTACAACCCAAAATGTACAGGTGATACTTGAAAAATTTGAATATTGTGCATTTAACCTGATTAAGCAGCTTCTTACGGCAGCAAAGCAGACCATAGCGAAGGCATGGAAAACCTCGAGCATTCCAGTGAACGAAACAATCAACAGAATGAGTAACGCGATGTTATATGCCAAAATGACGGCAATAGAAAATGACATGATCACCAGGTTTGAACAAATTTGGACGCCCTGGATTACATACACAACACTGAAAGCTTTTAATAAAGATGTATTGTTGCCATGGTAGCCCACCCATCGAAACGGCAATTGAACCACCTTGGCGGTTGGTGGGATTTCCCGGTCCGGTCCTGCAGACACCCCTCCCCCAATCCCCTCCCTTCATGCTTTATTTCTCTTTTCTTTTTTTTTTTTTCTTTTTATTCTTGATGTTACAATTTTTACTCTATTAAGGAGTTTTTCTTTTTCTTGTAAGTTGGTATGAACTGTTAGTAACTCATGGGCAGATATTTTATATAGATGCCTCAGTTAACTTTATCGTATAATCTATTAGACATTAAGGTACGAACTGAACATAAAAGGAAACATCTCCTTTGATCCGTTCATTATTACACTGTACCAATCTTATATGGCAAAACCGTAAAGTGCGCCCTAACGATTTTCACAAGAGGAATGTTATTTCATGTTAGAACTCCTCTCAACACTGCTAAGTTTCTTTATTTCTACAATTGCATATTTGTACTCTCTTTGTTTTTCTTTTGTTTAATATTCCTTATATTTTTTGTATACCGCCTATTTCATATTCCAATAAAGATATATTTGACAAGGAAAAATTTGAATATTGTGCAAAAGTTCATTTATTTCACTAATGCAACTTAAAAGATGAAACTATAGGAGATAGACTCATTGGCCGGGATTCAGATACATTGGCGTATCTTTGTGTGGGCGAAGCGTATCTTCTTTACGCCATGCCACGCCACATTGAGGCACTAATTGCTGCAAAAGGGGCCCAAACCAAGTACTGAGTACATATGCATGCTTCTACTTTTCAGAGGTCCGATATTGTTCTATGTACAATCCTTGTTTTATTGATTGCAATATTAAAATTTTCTGAGATTGTGGATTTGGGGTTTTCATGAGCTGTAAGCCATAATCATCACAATTATGACAAATCACGGCTTGAACTATCTTCCTTTGCATGTAATGAGTCTCTCTCATATATTAGTTTCATCTTTTAAGTGAAATAAATTAACTTTTGCACGACATTTAAATCTTTCCAGTATCACCTGTAAATGTATTTTATGTGATGGACCAACACAAAGTGTCACATAATTGTGAAGTGGAAGGAAAATTATAAATGGTTTTAATTTTTTTTTTTTACAAATAAATATGTGAAAAGTGTGGTGTGTATTTGTATTCTGCCCCCGAAGTCAATACTTTGTAGAACCTCCTTTTGCTGCAATTACAGCTGCACGTCTTTTTAGGGATGTCTCTACCAGCTTTGCACATCTAGAGAGTGACATTTCTGCCCATTCTTCTTTGCAAAACATCTCAAGCTCTGTCAGATTGGATAGAGAGCGTCTGTGAACAGCAATTTACAAGTCTTGCCAAAGATTTACAATTGGATTTAGGTCTGGACTTTCTAACACGTGAATATGCTTTGATCTAAACCAGGGGTCTCAAGGGAGCTGTGGTGGCTCAACGTGATTGGCACTGCGCTGATAAGCCGTTCACCTCTGCAGCCAAGGGTCTCGGCTACATGTGAATTGAGTTTGGTGGTCTCAGCCCGGCTCCCGGTGGGTGTGCTATGCAAGGTAAGCCTGTGCTTAGTATGCCCACCCCCCCCCCCCCCCCACCACACTTGCATGCACACAAAATTGGTTTAACACGCACGCACTTTGGCCATGCGGTCTCCTAAAAAAGAGAGGCGACGAACCTACGGGGCTGGCTGAGCGGGCTAGACCCCCTCACTTCCTCATGGGGGGAGTCCCTCTGCCCCGTCGGGGTCCCACTGGGCCCCGTTGGGCTCCGAAGCGGAGCAGGTAGGGCGGGGTGAGTGGGAGGTCCTCCCTCACACCCGTCATTGCTACCCGGGGGCATGGAGAAGGATGGCAGATTGCCTCTGGGGGGAGGGTCTGCCTACTCCCAACTCCTGCAGTCCGGCTCCTGTCTCGAGTTCACGCACAAAAATACACTTTAAAAAAAATAAAAATAAACCAGGGGTCTCCAAACTGCTTGCCCTTATGCAGCCCTTGGAGCACTTTTCCTTCCATTGTCACCAACAATGGGGCAATATTCCTGCTACTGACATCAATGATGGGGCACTATTCCTCCCACTGACACTCCTAATACCAAAGATGCATTTTTTTTATCCCGCTGATGCTAGGATAATTTCTACTCATTATGGCCAGTCTGGCCCTCATAAAGTCTGGAGGACAGTAAACTGGCCCTTTGTTTATAAAGTTTGCAGACCCTTGATCTAAACCAGAGGTCTCCAAACTACGGCCCTCCAGTTGTTCAAGAACTACAATTCCCATCATGCCTAGTCATGTCTGTGAATGTCAGTTTTACAATGCCTCATGGGACCTGTAGTTCTGCAACATCTGGAGGGCCGTAGTTTGGAGACCCCTGATCTAAACCATTTAATTGTAGCTCTGGCTGTTTGTTTAGAGTTGTTGTCCTGATGGAAGGTGAACCTTCGCCCCAGTCTCAAGTCTTTTGCAGGTTTTCTTCTAAGATTGCCCTGTATTTGGCTCCATCCATCTTCCCATCAACTCTGACCAGCTTCCCTGTCCCTTCTGAAGAAAATCATCCCCACCATGTTTTATGGTAGGGATGGTGTGTTCAGAGGGATGTGCAGTGTTAGTTTTCTGTTTTGCTTTTAGGCCAAAAAGTTTACATTTTGGTCTCATCTGACCAGAGGACCTTCTTCCACATGTTTGCTGCGTCCCTCGCATGGATTCTCGCAAACTGAAAACGCGACGATTTATGTCTTTATTTCTATAATGTCTTTTTTCTCGCCACTCTTCCGTAAAGTTCAGATTTGTGGAGTGCATGACTAATAGCTGTTCTACAGCTCAGGTGGGAAAATCTGTCCACAGATCTCTGCAGCTCCTCCAGAGTTATCATGAGCCTCTTGTCTGCTTCTCTGATGAATGCTCTCCTTGCCCGGTCCGGTCGGGTGGACGGCCATGTCTTGGTAGGTTTGCAGTTGTGCCATACTCTTTCCATTTTCGGATGATGGATTGAACAGAGCTCTGTGAGATGTTCAAAGCTTGGGATATTTTTATAACCTAACCCTGCTTTATACTTCTCCACAACTTTATCCCTGACCTGTCTGGTGTGTTCCTTGGGCTTCATGATGCTGTCTGTTCACTAAGGTTCTCTAACAAACCTCTGAGGTCTTCACAGAACAGCTGTATTTATACTGAGATTAAATTACACATGGATGGACTCTATTTACTAACTAGGTTACTTCTGAAGGTATTTGGTTCCACTAGATTTTAGTTAGGGGTATCAGAGTAAACTGGAAGCTGAATACAAATGCCCCCCACACTTTTCACATATTTATTTGTAAAACATTTTGAAAACCATTTATCATTTTCCTTCCACTTCACATTAAGTGCCACTTTGTGTTGGACTTTTACATTTTTATGTATTCCCAATTAAATACATTTACATTTTTGGTTGTAACATGACAAAATGTGGAAAATTTCAAGAGTGAGTGAGTAACCTGTATAGCGCTACAAATGCGAACTAAATCGCCTCAAGCCGCTTTGCTTCCAGTGTCGTTTCCTTTTGCAGAGACGAGTCTTACGTTTTTTTCCTGAAGGCCCGATGGTTTCCTTCCATTCGGATGTCCGTGGGTAGAGCGTTCCATAGCCATGGTCCTTGGCAAATCTTCGTTCTCCTTTAGATTTGTAGCGGTTCTTGGGGATGTGGAGGAGGTTCTGATTAGTTGACCGAAGGGCGTGACTAGGGGTGTAGGGTTTTATTTTCTCGCATAGGTATTGAGGAGCGTTTCCTTGTGCGCATTTGTGAATGAGGCAGAGGGTCTTGAATGTAACCCGATCCTTTACAAATTTCAAGGGGCATGAATATTTTTTTAAGGCACTGTATATGGAAGGGTATACAATCACTTTGATAGAAAAAAGCCTCTTTGATACAATTTCTCCCGCCTCCTATGATAGACAGAGGAGTCGTCCAATGGCAGCCCAGGAGACGGGACTTCCTATTACAGATGCCGCCAAGTAAACAGGAGATTCTCCTGTATGTAATTTGACAGCACTCGTCCCCCCTCCCTGTCCCTTCTGAGGCAGCGCCGATAAATACAGTATATATTCAAATTACCAGGGGGGCCACATTAAACTGGAATGGGGGCCGCAATTGGCCCCCGGGCCCGACTTTGGACATGCTGTTGTAGAGCTTGCGAGAGTCTTAATGCTCATTGTTTTATAATGGAAGTTCAACAAGCTCATATCGGCCTAATTGTCAGTAGTTCAAAAACTTTTGGCCATCTAGTATATCGATCACTTACCCGAGCCAATCTCTGAAGGAATTCCATCTTTACGCTGTTCCACACCCCTACCATACATCTTCTCTGGTGCTCCTCTACCTCCAGCTTGATACTGAGACAACCTTTCTTCCTGCAAAACAAACAATAAGCATTTTGTCCAATGTTTGGGCTTGAGATGGACACATGAGCGACACTGCTACCAATGCCATTGTAGCTACCTGATATTTTGAGAAGTTCTTGTGATTTTCCAGGGGAGAATCCCAGGAATAAAGAGGGCTTCGGCATCTCTCCGGTGTGTTCCTGTTGTTGGATCCGTCTGTGGAAACGTCCTCTTCTTTACACATCGGGTCTCTCCACAAATACATCTCATCGTCACTCTCCGTCACTTCAACTTTAATATTAGGTAAATGTTGGCCCTGAATGTTAGAAAACAAAATATGAGCTAGGGTTTACTAGGCCCGTGATCAGGGCCGCCATCAGGGGGATACAGGCAGTACACCTGTAAGGGGTCCGGAGGCCCCCAGGACCACGGATGGCAACCCCCCTTTTTTTATTAATTTTTTTATAAAAAAATATATATTTTTTAATATATTTTTATTGTATTTTTTATTAAAGAGACAATTAATTTTTTATTTTTAGAGGTCCAAGGGTCCCCAGGGCCCCGGATGACAACCCCCCCTTTTTTTATTTATTTAAAAAAAATATATATCAGGGGGATACAGGCAGTACACCTGTAAGGGGTCCGGTGGCCCCCAGGGCCCCGGATGGCAACTCCCCTTTTTTTATTATTTTTTTTTATAAAAAAAATATATATTTTTTTAATATTTTTTATTAAAGAGACAATTTATTTTTTATTTTTAGAGGTCCCCAGGGCCCCGGATGACAACCCCCCCTTTTTTTATTTTATTTAAAAAAAAATTATATATATATATATATATATATATATATATATATATATAATTATTTTTATTAAAGGCCCCAGAGGTCCCCAGGGCCGCGGATGGCAACCCCCCTTTTTAAAAAAAAATGTTTTAATTTTTTTTATATTATTTTCTTTCTTTTTTTATATATATATATACCTTACAGACCAAAAGTTTGGACACACCTTCTCATTCCAAGAGTTTTCTTTATTTTCATGACTTCAAAACTATGAAATAACACATGTGGAATTATATACATAACAAAAAAGTGTGAAACAACTGAAAATATGTCATATTCTAGGTTCTTCAAAGTAGCCACCTTTTGCTTTGATTACTGCTTTGCACACTCTTGGCATTCTCTTGATGAGCTTCAAGAGGTAGTCACCTGAAATGGTCTTCCAACAGACTTGAAGGAGTTCCCAGAGATGCTTAGCACTTGTTGGCCCTTTTGCCTTCACTCTGCGGTCCAGCTCACCCCAAACCATCTCGATTGGGTTCAGGTCCGGTGAGTGTGGAGGCCAGGTCATCTGGCGCAACACCCCATCACTCTCCTTCTTGGTCAAAAAGCCCTTACACAGCCTGGAGGTGTGTTTGGGGTCATTGTCCTGTTGAAAAATAAATGATGGTCCAACTAAACGCAAACCGAATGGAATAGCATGCCGCTGCAAGATGCTGTGGTATCCATGCTGGTTCAGTATGCCTTCAATTTTGAATAAATCCCCAACAGTGTCACCAGCAAAGCACCCCCACACCATCACACCTCCTCCTCCATGCTTCACGGTGGGAACCAGGCATGTAGAGTCCATCCGTTCACCTTTTCTGCGTCGCACAAAGACACGGTGGTTGGAACCAAAGATCTCAAATTTGGACTCATCAGACCAAAGCACAGATTTCCACTGGTCTAATGTCCATTCCTTGTGTTCTTTAGCCCAAACAAGTCTCTTCTGCATGTTGCCTTTCTTTAGCAGTGGTTTCCTAGCAGATATTCTACCATGAAGGCCGGATTCACACAGTCTCCTCTTATCGGTTGTTCTAGAGATGTGTCTGCTGCAAAAGGTGGCTACTTTGAAGGACCTAGGATATGACATATTTTCAGTTGTTTCACACTTTTTTGTTATGTATATAATTCCACATGTGTTAATTCATAGTTTTGACGCCTTCGGTGTCACTACAAATTTCATAGTCGTGAAAATAAAAAAAACTCTTGAAATGAGAAGGTGTGTCCAAACTTTTGGTCTGTACGATATATATTTTTTTAATTAAAGGGCTCAGATGTCCCCAGGGCCCCATGTGGCAAACCCCCTTTTTTATATAAATGTTTCTTTTTTAATTTTTGTTTATACAGGCATACCCCACTTTTAAGTACACAATGGGACCAGAGCATGTATGTAAAACGAAAATGTACTTTAAGTGAAACAATACCTTTTTTTCACTTCTAGGGTATAGTGGGGGGTCAGGGGCTATAGTGGGGGTGTCAGGAGCTGTAGTTGATGTCTCAGGGGTTATAGTGGGGGTGTCAGGAGCTGTAGTTGATGTCTCAGGGGTTATAGTGGGGGTGTCAGGAGCTGTAGTTGATGTCTCAGGGGTTATAGTGGGGGTGTCAGGAGCTGTAGTTGATGTCTCAGGGGTTATAGTGGGGGTGTCAGGAGCTGTAGTTGATGTCTCAGGGGTTATAGTGGGGGTGTCAGGAGCTGTGGTTGATGTCTCAGGGGCTATAGTGGGGGTGTCAGGAGCTGTGGTTGATGTCTCAGGGGTTATAGTGGGGGTGTCAGGAGCTGTGGTTGATGTCTCAGGGGCTATAGTGGGGGTGTCAGGAGCTGTAGTTGATGTCTCAGGGGCTATAGTGGGGGTGTCAGGAGCTGTAGTTGATGTCTCAGGGGCTATAGTGGGGGTGTCAGGAGCTGTAGTTGATGTCTCAGGGGCTATAGTGGGGGTGCCAGGAGCTGTAGTTGATGTCTCAGGGGCTATAGTGGGGGTGTCAGGAGCTGTAGTTGATGTCTCAGGGGCTTAGTGGGGGTGCCAGGAGCTGTAGTTGATGTCTCAGGGCTATAGTGGGGGTGCCAGGAGCTGTAGTTGATGTCTCAGGGGCTATAGTGGGGGTGTCAGGAGCTGTAGTTGATGTCTCAGGGGCTATAGTGGGGGTGCCAGGAGCTGTAGTTGATGTCTCAGGGGCTATAGTGGGGGTGCCAGAAGCTGTAGTTGATGTCTCAGGGGCTATAGTGGGGGTGTCAGGAGCTGTAGTTGATGTCTCAGGGGCTATAGTGGGGGTGTCAGGAGCTGTAGTTGATGTCTCAGGGGCTATAGTGGTGGTGTCAGGAGCTGTAGTTGATGTCTCAGGGGCTATAGTGGGGGTGTCAGGAGCTGTAGTTGATGTCTCAGGGGCTATAGTGGGGGTGCCAGGAGCTGTAGTTGATGTCTCAGGGGCTATAGTGGGGGTGCCAGGAGCTGTGGTTGATGTCTCAGGGGCTATAGTGGGGGTGTCAGGAGCTGTAGTTGATGTCTCAGGGGCTATAGTGGGGGTGTCAGGAGCTGTAGTTGATGTCTCAGGGGCTATAGTGGGGGTGTCAGGAGCTGTAGTTGATGTCTCAGGGGCTATAGTGGGGGTGTCAGGAGCTGTAGTTGATGTCTCAGGGGCTATAGTGGGGGTGCCAGGAGCTGTAGTTGATGTCTCAGGGGCTGTAGTGGGGGTGTCAGGGGCACACTGGAACAGGGCGGGCTATGCTCTCTGAGCTTCAGCTCCTTCTACTGCGGCTTGTAAGGCACTTTACATACACTCATGGGTATGTCCTTACTCGCGAGTGTATGTAAAGTGAGTGTACTTAAAGCGGGGTATGCCTGTATATATTTTTTTTATTAGCAGGCCCAGAGGTTTATTTTTTTTATTTTTTATTAAAGGGCCCAGAGGTCCCAGATGGCAACCCCCCCCCCTTTTTTTGTAATTTCTTTTTATAAAAATATATATATATTAAAAGGGCCCAGAGGTCCCCAGGCCCACATATGGCAACCCCCCTTTTTAAAAAAAAATATATATATTTTTTCTCTTTCTTTTAATTAAAGGCCCCCCCCCCCCGCTTCTCAATTTCAAATGGCAGCACCCCCCTCCCCACCCCGGATCTCTGCTCCAGGGGGCCCATGCCTGAAGCTGTGTAAGGGGCCCCATAATTACTGATGGCGGCCCTGCCCTTGATAATCAGTCATAATGGTGTACTGACCAAAATTGTATCTACCTTTTCATCTTGGAGGACCTTTTGATGTTCCTCTGTGGAATCCCAGTGATCAAGAGGACTGGAACACCTCTTGGGTGTATTTCTAATAACGGATCTTTGTAAGGGAAATTCCCACTCCTTCTGCACATCTGTCCTCAAAAACTGGTTTTCTTGCCTCTCTGCGACGTCGGCTTTAAAGTTCATCTGACGCTCACGCCGCCGCTTCCTCTGCATTTCCATCTTCAAAAACGTGTCTTCTACTCGCTCCATGGCTTTACCTTTCATGCTCAACTGATGTCCATGCTTCTGTTTCTGCAGATCGATCCTCAATATCCTGTTTTCTTCTTTTTCTTTGACTTCGGCTTTAGCATTCAACGGACATTCCCGATCCTCCTGTATATCGATCTTTAAATATTTGTCTGGTACTCTCTCTGTGGCCTCCGCTTTAACATTCAACTGAGGCTCGGTCTTCTCTTTCTGCAGATCAAGCCTTAGCGTCTTGCTTTCTTTGACGTCGGCTTTATTATTCGACTGACAGTCACGATCCTTCTGTACGTCGATCCTCAGGAATTTGTCTTGCGTGCTCGGTGTGACTTCCGCTTTAACATTCAATGGATCTTCATGCTTTTCTTTCTGCCAGTCAATCGTCAAAGATTTGTTTTCCTCTTTTCTTTTGGCTTTAGCATTAAAGTTCGACTGACATTCGCGCTCCTTCTGTACATCGAACCTCAAAAATTTGTCTTGTAGCCTCTCTCTGGCTTGATGATCGCGCTTCTCATTCTGCACATCAATCCTCAAAATCTTGTTACCTTCTTTCTCTTTGATTTCAGCTTTATTGTTTAACTGACATTCAGGCCCCGTCTGTAGATCGATCCTCAAAAATTTGTTTTGTACCCTCTCCGTGGCTTTAGCTTGATAATAGGGCTGATGCTCCTGCTGCTTGTTCTGCATATCAAGGCTCAAAATCTTGTTTTCTTCTTTCTCTTTGACTTCAGTCTCAACATTCAACCAACATTCACGCTCCTTCTTTACATCAATCCTCAAGAATTTGTCTTCTGCTCTTTCTGTGTTTACAGCTTTATCGTTCGACCGACAGTCACGCTTTATGGCAGAAACAAAAAAAAAAAAAAAAGGACAGCTGGTTTGTTAGGTTTTTAGGTAGAATGTGAAGTATACAGTGGGCCCGATTTACTAAAACTGGAGAGTGCTTACAAGTTTTTATTTTTGTCAAAGATGTCATATGACGCCGTATTGGAATGGGCTGTGCTGCGGCACAAAGCGGCACCGGCTGTGACCACCGGACACAGCCAATTACTGATTAGTAGGGTTGTCCCGATACCACAATTTTAGGACAGAGTACAAGTACTGATACTTTTTTCCATGTACTCGCCGATACCGAATACCGATACTTTTTTCCATGTACTCGCCGATACCAATTACCGATACTTTTTTTTTAACCCCTTCAATACCGGGCTTTTATACCCACCTCCATACCGGGCCTATTCTGGCACTTCTCTCCTACATGTACAAATCATAATTTTTTTGCTAGAAAATTACTCAGAACCCCCAAACATTATATATGTTTTTTTTAGCAGACACCCTAGGGCAGTGATGGCGAACCTTGGCACCCCAGATGTTTTGGAACTACATTTCCCATAATGCTCTTGCACTCTGCAGTGTAGTTGAGCATCATGGGAAATGTAGTTCCAAAACATCTGGGGTGCCAAGGTTCACCATCACTGCCCTAGGGAATAAAACGGCGGTCATTGCAACGTTTTATCTTGCACGGTATTTGCGCAATAATTTTTCAAACGCCTTTTTTTTGGGAAAAAAAATAGTTTCATGAATTAAAAAAAAAAATAACAAAACAGTAACGTTAGCCCAATTTTTTTGTAAAATATGAAAGATGACGTTACGCCGAGTAAATAGATACCTAACATGTCACGCTTTAAAATTGCGCACACTCATGGAATGGCGCCAAACTTCGGTACTTAAAAATCTCCATAGGCGACGCTTTGAACATTTTTACAGGTTACCAGTTTAGATTTACAGAGGAGGTCTAGTGCTAGAATTGTTGCTGGCACTCTAACGCACGTGGCGATACCTCACATATGTGGTTTAAACAGCGTTTACATATGTCGGTGGGACATGTGTGTTCGCTTCTGCATGCAAGCTACCAGGGACAGGGGCGTTTTAATTTTTTTTTTTATAATTTTTTTTTATTTTTTACACTTTTTTTTTATTTTTTAATTATCACTTTTATTCCTATTACAAGGAATGTAAACATCCCTTGTAATAGGAATGTGTGTGACAGGTCCTCTTTATGGAGAGATGCGGGGTCAATAGGACCCCACATCTCTCCTCCTGGCTGGAAAGCTTACGATCGGTGAAAAAAAATTCACCAATCTCATGATTACTGTTGCTTAGTTGCCTAGTAGCTTTGTTTACTTATGGGGATCCGGGCGTGACGTCATCACATCGCGCCCGGGTCCTCCGACGGTCATAGAGATGACTGGTGACCATCTGGTCACCAGTCATCTTTATGCTTCCTGCATTCTTTCTCCAGTTGGAGGCGGGAAGGGGGGGGGATGTCCCCTCCCGCCGCCTATAAGAACGGTCAAGCAGG
This sequence comes from Rana kukunoris, assembly GCA_029574335.1. Classification (NCBI taxonomy): domain Eukaryota; kingdom Metazoa; phylum Chordata; class Amphibia; order Anura; family Ranidae; genus Rana; species Rana kukunoris. The sequence goes on along the minus strand of CM056056.1, from coordinate 173,385,561 downwards.
GGAACCGCCGCTATGATCGTTCTTAGGTTGCACAGAATCGCCGGCAGAAGAAAAGGATATCTGAATGATGCCTCTACCTGCACCCATCATTCAGATATTCCGCCGCAAAAGCCCAGGACGTCATATGACGTCCATCCGGGATGGGAGATGCCCTCTGTGAACGTCATATGACAATGGGCGGGTATTGAAGTGGTTAATGTTGTATGACAGTTTTCAAATTTAAGAATGCCCCTTACATTGGTGGTCAGTGGGAGGTTGTATATAGTGTATCATTTAGAAGCAATCAGGTTTAATATAGTGTATCATTTTTGATTACATTGTATAGTGAAGTTAAATAAAAGTAAATGAGATTGTTCACAGCCAGCATTGGCTTTGCCATTCCCTCTATGGTAAAACTATTCCCCAGGCAGGCCTGGCACTACACAGTGATTGATATGCCTGTAGCAATAGCCGGGGGGTGGGGGGTGCCCATATGTAAAGAGCAGTCGTTTCCTCCTGGGGTCATACTCTCTCCCATAACACAATGGAAATAAAGTGAAGGAGGGGGTGTAGAGGACGAGTGCCCACCCCGGTGCCCCCCCACTTATCCGCGACACTTGCTCTCCCTCACCCGCCGCCACATAAAAATTCTTTCCCATCTTCAGTTTCGGCTCAGCAGTGGGCAGGTCCAGGCTCACCTTTCTCCCTGGGAGCCGTTACGGCATGGGTTTTCCTTGGTGTTCACAGTGATCGTCTTCCCTGTGGTAGGATAGTGGGGTTCGGGTGGGGGTCATGGAGGGGGGGTTGGGTGCCGGGCGGTGGTGGAGACGCTGGCGGTGAAATGACTTCCGAGCCAGAAGGTGATTTCCTCTCGGGTCCCCCCTCCTCCTTGTGATAATGCTATTGTGTATGTGTGATTGCTCAGCCGCCTGTGCTGGAGCTGTCAGTGCTCTCTGCCCCCCCTCCAATACAACAGTATCGGTGAGGTGAAACAGTCGGGTGGGGGGGTCTAGCGAATCAGCCACATAGGGCGTGAGTGCCCCCCACGCCCCCCCCGCCCCGGACGCGCCGCCACCCCCCGGGCCACCCGCGAGCCGTGTCGCACAACAGAGAGAGAACGGATTTGGGCGTCAGGGGGAGAAAATGACGGATATGTTCATACAATGTATGAACAGCAATCTTCGTCAGTTCGTCCCCTACCCCTAGAATTCAAGCATTTTTATAGCACTGACGCTATAAAAATGCCAATGGTCCTCAAAAATCTCAATAGTGCACGCCACGCTTCCAATGTCACAGACATAAAAATCTCTGATTGCCGCCACTACCTAGTAGAAACTTAAAAAAAATATTAACAAAAATGCCATAAAACTATCCCCTATTTTGTAAACGCTATAACCTTTTGCGCACAACCTCAATAAACTATTCGATATCGATTAAGAAGAAACGTTATCAGCCTATAACTGAGGAAAAAAAAAAGTTATTTTATATATTTTTGGGGGATATTTATTATAGCAAAAAGTAAAAAATATTGCATTTTTTTCAAATTGTCGCTCTATTTCATAGCGGCAAAACAATAATAAAAAAACGGCAGAGGTGATCAAATACCAACAAAAGAAAGCTCTATTTGTGAGAAAAAAAGGACGCCAATTTTGGTTGGTAGCCACGTCGCACGACCGCGCAATTGTCAGTTAAAGCGACGCAGTGCCGAATCGCAAAAAGTGGCCCGGTCATTGACCAGCAATATGGTCCGGGGGCTAAAGTGGTTAAGCAAAAATAAAGTGTAAAAAAAAATGTCATTCAAAATAAATCCTGTTCACTTCCCCACAGTAGTACAGTGCTACTAAGAAATGTAGCAGGATGATCCCTCGTGCACACGTTACATGCGTGATCACGGCGACTTGATAAACCTGCTGTGGTGTTGCCCCAAACTTCATGCTTACTGGACGGAGGTGATAGAGGTCATTAACCAAACCTTTCAGGTTCAAATTGCTAGAGAGCCCAAACCTTGCATGTAAGGTATTATTGAGGGTGGCACACTTGAGGAGGTGCCCAGACAGGCGACAGCCAGGGCCCTCTTTCAGGCCCGGATGCTGATTTTACGGCACTGGAAGTCAACAGAACCTCCTACTGTAAAGGAGTGGATAAAACAAATGGGTAACACTTTGAAACTGGAAAAATGTATCTACCAACAGAGGCAGCACGTGAAAATTTTTCAAACTCTGGGACCCATGGTTAAGCGTGCCTGGGTTGGCTCCGGTGGAGCTGGTATGGGATAGATTATTGTGAATCTCCTTGGGTCACTATTAGGGTTGTCCCGATACTAGTATCAGTATCGGGACCGATACAGAGCATTTGGTACTCAATGCTCCCGATGCCTGACCCAATACTTGGTCAGCGGGCGGAGGTTTTGAGCAGAGAGGGAAGGCAGAGTTTGTGAGCGGATAGGGCAGGTGGAGTTTGTGAGCGACAAGGGCGGGTGTATGCTGCTCTCCCCCTCCGCACGCCACGTCCCCCTCCGTGCTCCTGCTGTCCCCCTCCATGCTGTGTCCCGTGTCCTGTGTCCCCTTCCGTGATGCTGCTCTCCCCACGAGTGAATGCTGCTGTCGGCGCTCCGCGACCCCCTCCGTTTTCCTGCTGTCCTCTATGCTCTGTGTCCCGTGTCCTCCTCTGTGATGCTGCTCTCCCCCTCCATGCTCTGTGTCCTCCTCTGTGATGCTGCTCTCTCCCCCTCCATGCTGCGTGTCCTGTGTCCCCCTCCTGCTGCTGTCCCCCCTCTGCGCTCTGTTTCCCCTCCATGTCCTCGTCAGGATGGAGAACGGAGGCAGGAGCCAATAAACCCGGCTCCTTCCTGTTCTGAATGAACAGAGTCAGTGATCGCTGACTCTGTCCATTCACATAACTGAGCATCGTAACCTGTGTTTACGATGCTTCAGTTTGTGAATGGAGAGGCTGTAGAGAAAGGGACTGGGGAATCTGTGCCCTTAGTCCCTTTCTCTGTCTCAAAGGCGAAAAACAGAACCCTGACATCACCCCCAAGCCACCCACAGTGCTGAAAAAAAAATGTTTTATATTTATTGCATTGTAAAAAATAATTAAAAAAAAAACACACTGACACCATCCACTACCTCCTAAAGAAGAAAGCATTGTAAAAAAACATAACAAAAAATTGTAAAAAAAAAAAAACTGACATATGTGCCACTGTCACATGGCATAAAAAAAGTATCGGTGAGTACTTGAAAAGAAAAAGTATCGGTACTTGTACTCGGTCTTAAAAAAGTGGTATCGGGACAACCCTGTATTTGTAGCAGGGACTCAGATTAGTAAGCTGCACTACGGTCTCAGGTTATTGTTCTTTATTTTGAGTGCGAAGATGCATACAACGTACATGTTTGTGCGATCTGAGCAATATTTTCTGAAACCAAGCTTTGTACAGGTTTAATGTACTGTGGTGCTCTGATGACAATAATGGATGTAATGTACCTTTTTCTCAAATAAACATTTGTTTTAAAAAAAAAAGAAATGTACAATCCCAATCCCGCTGACTGTACCAGTCTGCTTGCTGGGCCTGGTGGTCCTCATAGGACTTTTGCTCTTTTACGCCCGTAAAGCAATATTACTAAAATGGAAACAATCAGATGCGCCCTCTCTGAACTCTTGGAAAGCCTTGGTCAATTTTACAATACCATTATCTCCATGATGCCTTCTCCCCCCTGTTCTCCATGCTGCCTTCTCCCCCCCGTGCTCCGTGCTGCCCTCCCCCCGTGCTCCTGTGCTGCCTTCTCCCCCCCGTGGTCCGTGCTGCCTTCTCCACCCCCCCGTGCGCCATGCTGCCTTCTCCCCCCCCCGTGCTCCCTTCTCCCCATGTGCTCCGTGCTGCCTTTCCCCCTCCTCCCCGTGCCCTCCCCCCCCCCCGTGCTCTCCTCTCTCCCCCCGTGCTCCGTCCTGCCTTCTCCCCCCCCGTGCTGCCTTCTCCCCCCCCCCCCCCATGCTCCGTGCTGCCTTCTCCCCCCTCCTCCCCCGTCCGTGCTGCTCCCGTGCTGCCTGCCCCCCCCCGTGCTCCGTGCTGCCCTCCCCCCCCCCCCCGTGCTCCGTCCTGCCTTCTCCCCACCCCCCGTGCTCCCCCCCCCTGTGCTCCGTCCTGCCTTTCCCCCCCCCCGTGCTCCGTCCTGCCTTCTCCCCCCCCGTGCCCGCGTCCGTCCTGCCTTCTCCCCCCCCCCCCCCCGCGTGCTCCCTGTGTCCTGCTCTTCTCCTCCCCCCCCCCCCCGTGCTCCGTGCTGCCTTCTCCCCCCCCCCCGTGCTCCGCGCCTGGCCTTCCTCCCCCCCCCCCCCCCCCGTCCTGCCTTCTCCCCCCCCCCCGTCCTGCCTTCTCCCCCCCCCCCGTGCTCCGGTCCTGCCTTCTCCCCCCCCGTGCTCCATCCTGCCTTCCCCCCGCCCCTTGCTCAGTGCTGCCTTCCCCCCCTCAGTGCTGCCTTCCCCCCCTCTGTGCTGCCTTCTCCCCCCCCCCCCCCTGTGCTCCATGCTTTGCCTTCTCCCCCCCTGTTCTCCATGCTGCCTTCTCCCCTCCCGTGCTCCGTGCTGCCTTCTCCCCCCTGTGCTCCGTGCTGCCTTCTCCCCCCTGTGCTTCGTGCTGCCTTCTCCCCCCGTGTTGCCTTTTCCCCCCCGTGCTCCGTGCTGCCTTCTCCCTCCGTGCTGCCTTCTCCCCCCGTGCTCCGTGCTCCGTGCTGCCTTTTTCCCCCCCGTGCTCCGTGCTGCCTTCTCCCCCCCGTGCTGCCTTCTCTCCCCCCCCCCGTGCTGCCTTCTCCCCCCCCCGTGCTCCGTGCTGCCTTCTTCCCCCTCCGTGCTAAACCTGGCTCCTACCTTTTTCTGTGTTTACGATGCTTCAGTTTATGAATGGAGAGGAGCTTCTCTCCATTCATTTCAGCTGGGGCTGCTGAGAAAGGGACTGGGGAATCTGTGTCCTTAGTCCCTTTCTCTGTCTTAAAGGGGAGATGTCAGAGGTCTGTTAAGACCCCTGATATCTCTCCAAAGACCTCCAACAGAGCTGATTAAAAAAAAAAAAACCCCAGCAGAGCATGATCCAATTTGAAAAAACGCCTTCCTGATCCCCCGAGAGGCAATCATATATTCAATTGAATGATTATTTATTTGCAAAATCGTATAACAGAAACTAAGAAAAACATGTTTTTTTAATGTTCTGTCTTTTTTCGTTTAATTAGCAAAAGAAAACTGTGGCGATTTAATACCACCAAAGGAAAGTTCTATCTGTGTAAAAAAAAAGTATAAGAATTTAATTTAGTTACAGTGTTTCATGACCGCGCAATTGTCATTTAAAGTGTGACAGCGCTGAAAGTCGCAAAATTGGCCTGGGCAGGGAGGGGATGAAAGTGCCCGGTATTGAAGTTAGAAGCTGATTGGTTACTATGCACTGCAGCAGATTTTGCACGCTCCAGTTTTAGTAAATCAACCACGATCTAAAAAAAAGAAATAAAAAAAAAACTTGTTTTTCTTTACCTGATCTTCATAGGAGACCTTGTGATCTTTCTGTGCACAATTCCAGGAAATAAAAGGATGAGGACATTGCTGTTGTGGATTTTTGCTTTTGGATCCATCTGTAGGAACTTGCTTCTTCTTGTGCTGCACAACAGTGTTCACACACATGTCCTCCTCTGTCTGCGTGGGTTTCAAATTAGACACACAATCAGTGATTTTTATCGTGACTGCGACATTATGGCGGACACATTTTTGGGACCATTGTCATTTTTACAGCGATCAGTGCTATAAAAATGCACTCATTACTGTGAAAAAGACACTGGCACTGAAGGGGTTAACCGCTAGACGCTGTAGGGGTTAAGTGTACCCTAGGGAGTGTTTCTTTGCTTTGTGTGACATGACACTGATCCCCACTCCATTTACACGTAGCGGAGACCAGTGTCATTGTCACTAGGCAGAGCGGGGAGATGCTTGTTTACATTAGCATCTCCCCTCTCTATCTTTCCGTGAGATGATCGCGGGTAACCCCACGGAAATCGAGCCCGCGGTCGGGTTCATGGAGCATGCGGCGCACGTGCGTGCATGCACAATGGCGTTTCCTTAAAGGGGACGTATATATACGTCCTTCTGCCCAGGAGTGCCATTGTGTCGACAAATATATGCGTGCAGCGGTCAGGAATCAGTTGATCAGGGTCCACTGGGCCTATGGATAGACCAATACTACACTTGCAAAGACTCTTGGTTGCACTTACCTGATCCTCCTGAGGGATCTCCTGATCTTCCTGTGTGGAGTCCCGGGAATACAGAGGACGGGGACATCTCTCTGGTGGGTTCCCATTACTGGATCCATCTGTAGGAAACACACACTGACTGATTACATTGTTTCTATGTCTTTATATCAGAGGATGTGTATCTAGGGGGATCCTCAATACAAGAAATGAAAGTCTCCTCTTACCCGGAGATGTGAGGGGCGGCCGCTTCTCCATCATGACGTCCTTGTAGAGATCCTTGTGTCCTTCTATATACTCCCACTCCTTCATGGAGAAATAGACAGTGACATCCTGACACCTTATAGGAACCTGACACACACAATGATACCGTCACCATCCAGACACATCCCTTGTCTGTTACTGGATAATGTCCCAGAATTCCCGGCACCGCTCACCTCTCCTGTCAGCAGATCAATGATCTTCTGGGTCACTTCTAGGATCTTCTTGTCATTGTTCCTCTCAGATATTAGTGAGTGAGATGGAGGTTCCATCTTTGGGCTCTCTTTTCTGCTACATCTTTGTGACCCACTGAGAGGTCTGTTGGGCATCACTTGATCACCAGATATCTTCTTCGCTATAATGCATTCCTGTATTTTAGACATAAATATTACTACACACAGAAAAGAAAGTCCATTCTATTGTAAACCAAGGAAGCTTCTTGTTACTGGAAGTTCTAAGAATCCTCCTCACCTCTCCGGTCAGGTCTGTGTTTTATTAACAGAGATAAGAGTGATGTCATGTGACCTCCCAGAATCCTCCTCACCTCTCCGGTCAGGTCTGTTTTATTAACAGAGATAAGAGTGATGTCATGTGACCTCCCAGAATCCTCCTCACCTCTCCGATCAGGTCTGTGTTTTATTAATAGAGATGAGTGATGTCATGTGACCTCCCAGAATCCTCCTCCCCCCTCCGGTCAGGTCTGTGTTTTATTAATAGAGATGAGTGATGTCATGTTACCTCCCAGAATCCTCCTCCCCCCTCCGGTCAGGTCTGTGTTTTATTAATAGAGATAAGCGGGATGTCATGTGACCTCCCAGAATCCTCCTCACCTCTCCGGTCAGGTCTGTGTTTTATTAATAGAGATAAGAGTGATGTCATGTGACCTCCCAGAATCCTCCTCACCTCTCCGGTCAGCTCTGTGTTTTTATTAAAGTGGAAAGCTAGACTCTACCTAAGCCTAAAATCGTTCCACCTCTACCCTGTATACCTATTTATTTTCAGGGCGCTCTGGTCTGGTCACGTGATCTCCCCATCGGCTGGCTTCATGGGAGAGAAGAGATCGCTGACAAAGGCTGGAATGCCTGAGCAGTGATGTCACCGACAGACTTACTATTGACGTTGTCGACTGTCCCTCCTTTACTCTGAAGCAGCTGCTTGGAGCCAATCAAGTCCCCGGAATGGAGCGCCTGAATAATAGGCAAGTATAAGCATCTTTCATCAACAGGGTAGTTAGAATAGGTCTTAGAAGGTGGGTGGAGCAGTTTTAGGCCTAGTTAGGTAGAACCTGGACTTCCACTTTACAGTATTATTAGAGATGAGTGATGTCATGTGACCTCCCAGAATCCTCCTCACCTCTCCGATTAGCAGGTAGATGATCTCCAGGGTGAGGTCCAAAATCCTGTCAGTCATGCAACTCCTGCTTTTCTCCATTTTGGAGCTGCCTTGGTTGAACTGGGAGAAGAAGCAAAAAGCAAAAATATATTAGACCCATGTAGATATCTAAAGTCACGTACATACGATTGGAATTTCCGACGGAGTTGCACACAGATGATGAGAATTTGCTATCTTTTTTTTTTTGGAAAAAAATAAAACATGTTCTATTTCTAAACACCGACGGAAAAAAAAGTCCAATTGGGCCTACACACGATCGGAATTTCCGATGGAAAAAGTCCATCCAATGGAAAAAAAAAAACACGATAGGAAATTTCTATCATCTGTGTGCAATTTAGACAGAGAAAAACCCCACACAGGCTCAGAATCAAGTCGACACATGCTCGGATTCATTGTATTTTTTTCGGCTTGTCGTAGTTCTACGTCACCGCGTTTTGGACGTTTGGAATTTAGTCTGACTGTGTGTATGCAAGACTGATGGAAGTCAGCTTCATCGGAATTCAATGAAAATTCCGAGCGTGTGTACGCAGCTTTACTTGGCACACATACTAGGGGTGCAACGGATCATCATTAATCCATGATCCAAACAGGTCAACGTCCGCGGATCAGCACACCACGCGATCCGCGGATTCAGCCCATAGAAAAGGCCACGACTGGTTGGCACTGGCAGGTGGCACTGGTTTGGAACTGGCAGGTGGCACTGATTGGCACTGGCAGGTGGCGCTGCCAGAAACTGGTTTGGAACTGACAGATGGCGCTATTGGCACTGGTTGGTGGCAGACAGGTGGCACTGATTGGCACTAGCAGGTGGCCCACCGCCGACATCAAGCTCAATTTCTGACAGCTCCTCTCTCTCGCCTCTGTTACTTGTCAGTTTCACACACTCAACTCTGTGGGACTTTATTAGTGACTTTATATTTAGTGAAATATATTTAGTGAAATATAAGAACCCCCCCCCCCCCCATATTATAAGTTCCTCAAAATTTGAGGGTATCTACCAAACCATCGTAGTGCCAGCTATCTTCTAGAAAAGGGACGTTACACAAAACCTTTTCCGAATAGTCTCCACTCCACTATTTACGTTAACATAATGGCACGGGCAGGCAGATTGGCGTACAGGCCGCGTTGGCGGTAAAGCGTCACTAGTTTACTGAATCAAAAATAGAAAAATACTACATAGGGTAGTAGAGAGGCGGACTTTTTCAGGCAATCACAAGGACGTAAAAGTTAAGAAGAAAATATTTTAAGTTTAATTACATATCATAAAATCCAAAAACAAAGAATAGAATATACAAAAACAGGGTATACAGAGTATACATGAGCAATATTAGCTTTCATCTCGCCTACGCGTTTCGCCTAGCGGCTTCTTCAGGGCGAGTTTAAGAGAGGGCTGATAGTATATAATTGCTAATTTCATACATCAAAAGAATTGCTATCCATCCGATTATATCGAAGATGAAGAAGTAAGTATCCGTATGGCTTGTAAGAGTTTAATGCGGCAGACAGAGTACACCAAAATACACTAAAAAAGTATCCTATGGTTGGCAGCGAGTCATCATATAAAGATGAACAAATGTATTCTGAAATAAAGTCAAAAATCAAAAACAGACCCGGGACTAATCACAGCAGTGAACATGGAACATAGCCAAGGAGGAGTTTGTATCCAATCAAGTAGGCTAGACCAGGTTATAGTGTCCAATATAGGGCAGCCCAGTAAGTCAGGAGCCTTAGTATAAAGCGCTGCTCGTATGTCCCGGGGGGGTTTAGCCTGGGCTGCACACTAGCACAGGCTAAACCCCCCCGGGGTTAGCGTCACTAGTTTACATTGAGGCTCTGGCCGCGTTGGCGGTAAAGCTCCGTAAGTTCACACTGAGGCTCTGGCCGCGTTGGCGGTAAAGCATCACTAGTTCACACTGAGGCTCTGGCCGCGTTGGCGGTAAAGCTCCGTAAGTTCACACTGAGGCTCTGGCCGCGTTGGCAGTAAAGCGTCACTAGTTCACACTGAGGCTCTGGCCGCGTTGGCGGTAAAGCGTCACTAGTTTACATTGAGGCTCTGGCCGTGTTGGCGGTAAAGCATCACTAGTTCACATTGAGGCTCTGGCCGTTTTGGCAGTAAAGCGTCACTAGTTCACATTGAGGCTCTGGCCACGGTGGTGGTAAAGCGCCGCAAGTTCACACAGGCTTTGGCCGCGTTGGCGGTAAAGCATCACTAGTTCACAATGAGGCTCTGGCCGCATTGGTTATAAAGCACCATTGGGTTCACACTAAGGTTCTGGCCACGTTGGCGGTAAAGCATCACTAGTTCACACGGAGGCTCTGGCCATGTTGGCGGTAAAGCGGCACTGGTTCACACTGAGGCTCTGGCCACGTTGGCGGTAAAGCGTCACTAGTTCACACTGAGGCTCTGGCCCCATTGGCGGTAAAGCACCATTAGTTCACACTAAGGCTCTGGCCACGTTGGTGGTAAAGCGTCACTAGTTCACACCGAGGCTCTGGCCGTGTTGGCGGTAAAGCGTCACTGGTTCACACTGAGGCTCTGGCCATGTTGGCAGTAAAGCACCATTAGTTCACACTAAGGCTCTGGCCACGTTGGTGGTAAAGCGTCACTAGTTCACACCGAGGCTCTGGCCGTGTTGGCGGTAAAGCGTCACTGGTTCACACTGAGGCTCTGGCCGTGTTGGCAGTAAAGCGTCACTAGTTCACACTGAGGCTCTGGATCTCGACACCCTTGGGACACACAGTCGTACACACATATATACTGGGCCAATCTGGACAGGATACAATTAACCTACCAGCATGTCTTTGGAGGCACGAAACTCGCTGTGCTTTGTGAATGGCCTGGCGACGGGGGAAATGAGGGGGGCTGAACTTATGGATGAGTTTGCTGCGGCAAATTCAGCTGGAAGTGGGTGCGGGTACCTGTCAAAACATGGCACCCATTTGGGTGGAGTGCCGCTTTAATGCCTACCTACCTCCCTCCATACAAATTGTCCCTAGCACAGATGCAACTGTTATATGGAGCCAGTGTATGATGAATTACAGACTACTTCCATCTAACAGTTGTGTTTGCAGTCTCCTCCTGGTCCATTCCGCCTATAACGAACGTTCTCTCATCCTCAGGTTTCTCAGCAGACACTGTGTTCAGTGTTCCGCCTAGATATGTGCATTCCCGTTCGTACGAATGTTTTTTTCGTACGAAAATGTTCATTTTCGTACCCGCGGGATAATGTGTACATACGAAAACGGTAAAGCACCAAAATACGAAAACGACGGGATAACGGATGAGCCGCATAACAAACGACCGCAAATACAAACGAACGATCCGACGGGAAAAAACGACAAAACGAAAATGGCAAAATAACGAAAATGAAATCTGTATCAAGAGGTTTGCATTGTGTATTTTGTTTGAATCCGTTTCGTGTTAGTTTTCAGTTGTATGTTCATTGTTCAATGACTTCTATCAACAAAAGAATTTCATTAGGTATATTGAATGAATTCCTTTTTCTGTTTTCTGTGTATTCAAAATACTGAAGGCAAATTTGTTGTTATAGGTGTCATATCAACATACGAAAATAACAAAAGAAACGTGTTCAAATGCAAATCTTTTGTTTATGTTTTTCTTAATGGCCAGAGAGTTAGGCTGGCCATACATGATACAATTTTCTGTGCAATTTTCTTTAGATTTACCTTCAACTATGTAGTGCAAGGGCCTGCCTGATTGCATACAATTGAAAGTGTTGTTTAGTTTGACCTCATATATGTTTTTTGGTAAATCTAAAAGAAAATTGTACAAGAAAATTGAACATGTATGGCCAGCCTCAGTGACTGAAAGCAGCTTCTCTTTTGTGCAGAGTAGTGAGTACACTTGTACAGTAAAGCCTAATAAACTTTTCTGTGGATTTTCATCTGAAGGGAGATCAACTTAGTTGGCCAGACTTCTGAACCCAAAAATGGTTTTCTGATGCAGTTTAAAAATGAACGAATTTTCTGAGAACGATCGGAAAACGATCGTTTTTATGTTTGTTGTTAAAATAGTCTGACCAAGTGTATGGGGCTTAACAATACTATTGTTAAGCCCCATACAACTGATCTCCCTTCAGATGAAAATCCACAGAAAAGTTTATTAGGCTTTACTGTACAAGTGTACTCACTACTCTGCACAAAAGAGAAGCTGCTTTCAGTCACTGAGGCTGGCCATACATGTTCAATTTTCTTGTACAATTTTCTTTTAGATTTACCAAAAACCATATATGAGGTCAAACTAAACAACACTTTCAATTGTATGCAATCAGGCAGGCCCTTGCACTACATAGTTGAAGGTAAATCTAAAGAAAATTGCACAGAAAATTGTATCATGTATGGCCAGCCTAACTCTCTGGCCATTCAAAAAAAACATAAACAAAAGATTTGCATTTGAACACGTTTCTTTTGTTATGTTCGTATGTTGATATGACACCTATAACAAACAATTTGCCTTCAGTATTTTGAATACACAGAAAACAGAAAAAGGAATTCATTCAATATACATAATGAAATTCTTTTGTTATAGATGTCGTTGAACATATAGATACATACAATCTAACAAGACACTAACAAAAGAAAAGCATTCAAGATACACAGAATGCAAATTGACGAAAATTCACGATAATTATTGTCTAACAAGAAACGAACATGAATTAAACAGAATAACGAATCATCCCGCATGTACGAAAATAAAACGGTAATGGAAATACGAAACGATCGGAATACGAAAAAATCACGTCGTACGACAAACGAACGGGAACGAACGGGAAAACGGGTGTCTTAAGAAAAACGAACGGAAACGAACCGACGGGACCATACTGTGCACATGTCTAGTTCCGCCAATCACGGACGCCTTTTCCTCTTTTGACAAGAATGGATGTTCGTGATTGGCGTGAACACTGAACACAGTGTCTGCTGGGAAACTGAGTCCGAGGATGAGAGGACCTCCGAGATAGGCGGAACTGTGTCTGCTGAGAAACGCCCATCACGGAAGGGACCAGGAGGAGACCGCAAGTTTTAAACAATGAATGGACGCCCGCAGCCTGTCATTTTCAGTTGCAACGGGCACAGGGAGGTTGCAATGGGCACAGTGAGGCGTGCAAATGGGCATTGTTGACTAGAGGTCGACCAATATGGGTTTTTCTCTGGCCGATGACGATATTTAGAAATCTGGGGGGCCGATGGCCGATATATGATGCTGATTTTTGCGGCCGATATTTTAGGCCGATTTTTTTTTTTTGTGGCACTGGCTCGTGGCACTGGATGGCACTAATTGGCACTGGAAGATGGCACTAGCAGAAGGCACCGATTGGCAGGTGGCACTTATTGGCACTGGCAGGTTGCACTGGATGGCACTGAACCAGTGAGGGAGCACTGCAGACCACCGAGGCTCTGAAGAAAGGGGTACACCCCCGAAACGCGTCAGCCCTAACATCGGATTTTGACTCAAGCAACTATCGTGTTCTGCTGGTGTTGCTGTATTTCTGCTGCGCTTTCTTTTAAGGCTTGATATTAAACTCAATTTTGTGAGTATAACTATTGATTTTTACATTTTAATAAATAGTTGGCACTGGCAGATGGCACTGTTAGCATTGACAGGTGGCACTGATGTCTTTAGCTGGCACTGGATGGAAGGTAGCACTAATTGGCACTGGATGGTGGCACTGGTATTGGCACTGATGGAAGGTGGCACTAATTGGTACTGGATGGCAAGTGACACTGGTGCAAGAAAAAAATAGTGTCAGACCCCCTCTCCCTCCAGTATAGACACCCTGCCCCCCATAGTACAGACACCAGAGAGCGGTGTGTGTCCCACAAGCGCGGGTCCCTCCTCCTCTGTGGGTGTAAACAGAGAGGAGGGCCGCCGTGCTGGATGTACAAAGATGGCCGCGGCTCCAGAGCTAGGCCAAAGCCGCGGCCTTTCCTGATGCTGTGACCGCGGCGGCAATGCGCGGATTGCCGCCGCGGTCAAAGCATCAGGAAAGGCCGCGGCTTTGGCCTAGCTCCGGATCCATGGCACCGCTAGCGGCCATGTAATATATTGGCCTAATTTGGATAAAAATCGTCCGATTTATCCAAAACGGCCAAATATCGTCCGATATATCGGTCGACCTCTATTGTTGACCCTCATTTACGCTTTCAGTAGCTGCTGCATTCTCACCCTAGGCTTATACTCGAGTCAATACGGTTTCCCAGTTTTTGGTGGTAAAATTAGGTACCTCGGCTTATACTCGAGTATATACAGTACTTTCTATTCTTCCTACTTCCCTTTATTACACCCTCTGTCGATCTCTTTGGTATTTGACCCTTCAGGGACATTCGGATGTCTGTGTCCCTTCCACATAGTTTAGTTCCATCCTCCGGCCTCTATGTCAATGTGGAGACCTGTAGGTTTCAGAACGAAACCGGCTGGGACAACAGATGTCTGACACTCCCGGAAGAGGCCGACCACATGGGGTGGGGAATACAACGGACCTTCTTGTCTTCCTAAAGGAGTCTTTGCTTCCTTTAGAGCAGGGGTGGGCAACCTCAACCCTCCAGCTGAAACTACAAGTCCCATGAGGCACTGCAAGACCCTGACAATCCCAGGCATGACTCCTAGAGGCAGAGGCATGATGGGATTTGTAGTTTCACCACAGCTGGAGGGCTGAGGTTGGCTACCCATCAGCTTTAGAGGGTTCTTCACCAATATCTTTCGATATTTTTCTCAGATATCCACCCCTTCTCATTAGCAGGTCCATCCTTCGCGCTCAAAGGCCGCGTCATCCTCCTCCAGCCTGAAGAAGAACATTTTGTGAATAAAAGGGACGAAGTGCGGCTTAGTCCGACCGCAACTCGGCAAAGTCTGAGGTCATTAAATGGAATCACTTCATGACTTCTCTATAAATGGGCGCAGGACGCGGGTGAGCGCACGGCGGACAACTGGTGGCCACAAACCTTGGGCAGGATAACTAGAGGTACCCAAAAACAGAAAGGAGCCTCATATTGGGCTCCCTAGTGGCCCCATAGTATCATAGGTACCTAACTGCCCCCCACCACAGTGCCTACTGCACCCCCCCCCCCCCCATCTTACTGTGAGCAAATCACATGACCCCCCTCCCCTCATTCACCAGTCCCCAGAAAGTGCTGGGACCCCTTCTCCCCTCCACATCCCATAATAAGAAGACATTATTACCTCCTCCTCAGTGTGCAGGCACTCTCCAGCCCAACACCCCCCTGGAGGATTCCAGCATTGCTAAATCCCCTCCCCTCTACAGACTATAGGCTACAATAAAATGGCCGACGACCTTCCGGGGCTCACGGCGTTTAAACAAACACCGGCGCGGCTTGCTCCTTTTATGTGTAACGTTTGGAGCGGATGCCGTCATGAAAAAGCAACTCTATGCCATCGCTTTATAGTTTTAATATGGAAAGTCAACAAAAGGAGACGTTTGTGCTCAATAAAAATGGCCGCCGCCCCCCTGTAACGAGGACACCTTCCTCCCCTTCACTTGCTCAGACTAGCTCCTCTAGTGACTGTTCTGGGTCAGCGAGCAGGTGGAATGTTGCAGGAAGCTGAGCGGAGTGAGACTGACAGGGGAGGGGAGGGGCTTCACCTCATTGGTCCGCCTGCCCCGCGTCACTATAGCAACCAGGAAGCTGCTGGGCGGTCGTGGAACGCACGTCCCGGAAATGCGGAATCCAAAGACCGGAAATGTCTCTACCTGAACAATAATAATATACTACTATAATATATAAATAAGATAATAATTATGAATATTTATTTACTATTATTAATACTTTAATATTACATTAATTTAAATATAATAATTATTGCTTAATGTTTTTTTTCATAATTAATAATATATTATAATAAAGCAAAACATACTAATAACAATAAAAAAGATTACTGATTATTAGGGCAACCACATAAAGAAAGTGACACATAATGACCACCATGTAATATTTAATAATACCCAATACTGTATATGTACAGTTAACTACCTGAAGACCAAGTAGGGTTGCCACCTGTCCGGGATTCACCCACACAGTCCAGGTTTGGCCTAGAGGGATTATACTGGTAGGGTGACCATGTGTCCCGGATTTCCTGGGACAATGCCGCATTTTTCAAGTCTGTCCCGGGCACCTTCATTGCAGCCTAATCAGTGCCCATCAATGCAGCCTCACTATTGCCTGAATGCAGCCTCACCATTGCCATGAATGCAGCCTCACAAGTGCCATGAATGTAGCCTTACCATTGACATGAATGCAGCCTCACCATTGACATAAATGCAGCCTCTGAATGCAGCCTCACTATTGCCATCAGTGCAGACTGATCAATGCCCATCTACAGCCTCGGAGGGGGAGGGAGGGGGGCGGGACGAGCGCCAACAAATTACATACAGAAGAATCTCCTGTTTACTTGGTGGCCTTCCTATCACAGAGGCCTGTCAAGTAAACAGGAGATTCGCCTGTAAGTTATCTAACAGCACTCGTCCCATTCCCCCCCCCCCTTCACCTCCGAGGCTGCTAGAACGATAAATACAGTGTAAATATCTTTTGTGGCCCCCCCAACGAATCCCCAAGTGCCACACGGTGCTCTAGGATTCGTTGGGGGCCACAAAAGATATATATATGTCCAGTGGTGGCTGGTGCTCAAAATTTTTTTTTTTTGGGGGGGGGGCGCAAACGACAGCCACTGTGCCATCAATTGTCACCACTGTGCCATGCCATCAAACGCAGCCACTGTGCTATCAATTATCACCACTGTGACATGCCATCAAATGCAGCCACTGTGCCATGCCATCAAACGCAGTCACTGTGCCATGCCATCAATTCGTACCACTGTGCCATGCCATCAAACGCAGTCACTGTGCCATGCCATCAAACGCAGTCACTGTGCTATGCCATAAAACGCAGTTGCTGTGCCATGCCATCAAACGCAGCCACTGTGCCATACAATCAAATGCAGTCACTGTGCCATGCTATCACACGCAGTCAGTGTGCCATGCCATCAAACACAGCCACTGTGCCCCTCAATCGTCTCCACTGTGCCAATTGTCACCACTGTGTCCTTTAATTGTCGCCACTGTGCCCATTGTTGCCACTGTGCATGTCACTGTCCCTTTTAATTGTTGCCACTGAGCCCATTGTCACCACTGTGCATGTCACTTTGCCCTTTAATTGTTGCCACTGTGCATGTCACTTTGCCCTTTAATTGTTGCCACTGAGCCCATTGTCACCACTGTGCATGTCACTTTGCCCTTTAATTGTTGCCACTGTGCCCATTGTCACCACTGTGCCTATTAATGCCACTGTGCCCATTGATGCCACTGTGCCCATTGATGCCACTGTGCCCATTGTCGCCGCTGTGCCCTTTTAAATGCACGTACCTTTCTGCTTCCATGTCCCTTGATGTCTTCTCCCACCTTGGTGATGCTTCATTCAATCACGTTACCGATAACTAGAATCGGCGAACCTGATTGGCTGAGACCGCCGTCAGTCTGATCCAAGGAACGCACCCCCCCTGTACGTTCCCTGGATAAGCATCTGAGAGCCGGGGGCTGTACTCCTATCAGGCACTTCCCCACAGCCAACCAGCTGCCGTTATTCAGGTGGTCGGCACTCAAGGTCCAGCCACCTGAATAGACCAGCGGCAGCTCGCAACAATAACATACATCGGGGGTGTCCAAACTTTTTTCAAAGAGGGCCAGATTTGATGAAGTGAACATGCGTGAGGGCCGACCATTTTTGCCTGACATTCTTTGAACCATTAAAATTCGGTCTAAGTGTGTTCCTCCGAGCAACTAATACACGGCCCAACAAGAATTCTGTTGTCTTTGTGGCTGTGTGTGGAGAAGAGTTGAGCTTGGGCGTGTTATTTGTATCTATCTATCTATAGATATAGATATCTATATAGATATATATCTTTTGTGGGCACAACAAATCCCCGAGCGCTGCTCAAGTCTAAGGATGAGCTTGGGTGTGTAATTTTATGTAAAATTTATTTATCGGCGTATAACACGCACCTTCACTTTAAGAGGGTTATAAATAAAGAACTGTGAAGCAAAATAAGAGTCAGTGCCCATCAATGCAGCCTAACAAGTGCCATAAATGTAGCCTCACCATTGCCATCAATGCAGCCTGATCCATGCCCATTTGCAGCCTCAGAGGGGACAGGGAGGGGCGAGAATAGTCGTCCAATGGCAGCCCAGGAGACAGAACTTCCTAGTACAGATGCTGCTGAGTGAACGCTTGTTATGCCCCCTCCCTGTCCCCTCTGAGGTAGCGCCGATAAGTACAGTATATATATTTAGTAGCCCAAGGGCCGCAAAATATATATATATATATATATATATATATATACAGTACAGAACAAAAGTTTGGACACACCTTCTCATTAACCATTTGAGATCTGCGCTATAGACAAAAGACGTCTACAGCGCGGCTCTCAAGTGCCAAGTGAACGTCTTTGGACATCCTTTTAAAAGCATTACCCGCGTGCGCCACTGGGTGGCGCGCAGCGGGTAAAAACAGTCCCGTCGCATCGCTGAAGAGCCGATGCATGTAGCTGGCGGCCGCGATGTCCGTCGGGTACATGCGATCGGCGGTGACACAGCAGGTGTCAGCAGGGACGTGGAGCTCTGTGTGTAAACACAGAGCTCCACGTGCTGTCAGGGAGAGAGGAGACCGATCTGTGTCCCTTGTACATAGGGACACAGCATCGGTCGCCTCCCCCAGTCACCCCCCTCCCCCCACACAGTTAAAACACACCCAGGAAATACATTTAACCCCTTCCTCACCCCCTAGTGTTAACCCCTTCCCTGCCAGTCATATTTAGTAATTAGTGCATTTTTATAGCACTGATCGCTGTATAAATGTGAATGGTCCCAAATTTGTGTCAAAAGTGTCCGATATGTCTGCCGCAATATCGCAGTCCCCAAAAAAAAAAATCGCAGATCGCCGCCATTACTAGTATAAAAAAAATCATAAAAAAAATCATAATTCTGTCCCGTATTTTGTAGGCGCTATAACTTTTGCGCAAACCAGTCGCTTATTGCGATTTTTTTTTTGTTACAAAAATACGTAGAAAAATACGTATCGGCCTTAACTGAGAAAAAAAACATGGGATATTTATTATAGCAACAAGTAAAAAAAATATATATATATTTTTTAAATTGTCGCTCTTTTTTTGTTTATAGCGCAAAAAATAAAAACCGCAGAGGTGATCAAATAACACCAAAATAAAGCTCTATTTGTGGGGAAAAAAGGACGTCAATTTTGTTTGGGAGCCAAGTCGCACGACCGCGCAATTGTCAGTTAAAGCGACGCAGTGCCGGAAGCTGAAATTTCGCCTGGGCACGAAGGGGGTTTATGTGCCCAGTAAGCAAGTGGTTAAAAGAGTTTTCTTTATTTTTATGACTATGAAAATTGTGGCGTCACACTGAAGGCATCAAAACTATGAAATAACACACGTGGAATTATATACATAACAAAAAAGTGTGAAACAACTGAAAATATGTCATATTCTAGGTCCTTCAAAGTAGCCACCTTTTGCAGCAGACACATCTCTACAACTGATAAGAGGAGACTGTGTGAATCCGGCCTTCATGGTAGAATATCTGCTAGGAAACCACTGCTAAAGAAAGGCAACAAGCAGAAGAGACTTGTTTGGGCTAAAGAACACAAGGAATGGACATTAGACCAGTGGAAATCTGTGCTTTGGTCTGATGAGTCCAAATTTGAGATCTTTGGTTCCAACCACCGTGTCTTTGTGCGACGCAGAAAAGGTGAACGGATGGACTCTACATGCCTGGTTCCCACTGTGAAGCATGGAGGAGGAGGTGTGATGGTGTGGGGGTGCTTTGCTGGTGACACTGTTGGGGATTTATACTGAACCAGCATGGCTACCACAGCATCTTGCAGCGGCATGCTATTCCATTCGGTTTGCGTTTCGTTGGACCATCATTTATTTTTCAACAGGACAATGACCCCAAACACACCTCCAGGCTGTGTAAGGGCTATTTGCCCAAGAAGGAGAGTGATGGGGTGCTGCGCCAGATGACCTGGCCTCCACAGTCACCGGACCTGAACCCAATCGAGATGGTTTGGGGTGAGCTGGACCGCAGAGTGAAGGCAAAAGGGCCAACAAGTGCTAAGCATCTCTGGGAACTCCTTCAAGACTGTTGGAAGAGCATTTCAGGTGACAAGAGAATGCCAAGAGTGTGCAAAGCAGTAATCAAAGCAAAAGGTGGCTACTTTGAAGAACCTAGAATATGACTTATTTTCAGTTGTTTCACACTTTTTTGTTATGTATATAATTCCACATGTGTTAATTCATAGTTTTGATGTCTTCAGTGTGAATCTACAATTTTCATAGTCATGAAAATAAAGCAAAGTCTTTGAATGAGAAGGTGTGTCCAAACTTTTGCTCTGTACTGTATATATAAAATACCAAGGGGGCCACATTAAACCGGAACAAGGGCTGCATTCGACCCGCAGGCCGGTCTTTGGACATGCCTGCCCTAAATGAACTGTAGCTCCCCAGTTCCGGCAACACTCATGCAGCCCCAGACCATGACACTCCCACCACCATGCTTGACTGTCGATTGTCAGGTGGCAAAAATGCACATTTAAGCCACATTTTTGCCACCTACCAATCGCTCACTCTTAGTGGTTGCAAACCCAATGTAAAAAAAAAACAACCTGCAAGACAAAGGCAAAATGAGCTAGTATGCATAGTAGGGATGAGCCGAACACCCCCCCGCAGACCCCCACAACCACCGGGCAAGGGTGGCATGGGGACATGGTGCTTAGAGGGGTCACGGACCTCCAAACCATCCTCCCAATGTTGAGGACACGTGGCCTGGTACGGTTCAGGAGGGGTGGGGGGGGCGCTCTCTCTCCCCCCCTCTTTTCCTGCGTGCTCGGATAAGGGGTCTGATGTGGATTTTTAGGGGGAACTCCACACCATTTTTTTTTTTTTATTTGGGATGGAGTTCCCCTTAAAATCCACACCAAACCTGAAGGGTCTGTAATGAATATTTGGGGGGAACCCCACAACATATTATTTTTTTAAATTTGATGTCAGGGTTCCCCTTAATATACATACCAGACCTTAAGGGCCTGGTAATTGAATTTGGGGGGATCCCCAACACTTTTTTTTTAACTTTTATGAATGACTTTTCTCTGTATTGCTGGGAGCCGACAATTCATTATAGCCGCGAGTGATTTTAAATGACTTTTTTTCCTTTCAGAAATTACACTTTGTGCACAGTTCTAAGCACGGCAAACATGCGCTACTTCACAGGCATACTATACACACCCCATGTATGAAATTTAAAGGAATATTTCACTTTTATTGTTTCACTTTAGGCATTATTGAATTCACTGCTCCTGAAAAAAACGGCCATTTTAAAACATAAAAAATGCATTGATACATGTCCCCTGGGACAGGACCCAGTTCCCCAAACACTTTTTATGACAATAACTTGCATATTAGCCTTTAAAATTAGCGCTTTAGATTTCTCCCATAGACTCTTACAGGATGTTCCGCTGGTTTTCGAATTTGCCGCGAACACCCCAAATTGTTCGCCGAACAGGCAATGTTCGAGTCGAACATGAGTAAGGCTCCATTTACACCTAGGGGTTTTAACGCCCGACGCTATTGCAGCCGGAGGGGTGATTTAACATTGTTGTCTATGGAGATGGTTCACATCTCCACGCCGAACGCCTGAAGCTCAAAACAAGTCCCAGACGCTTTTTTTCAGGCGGCTTCGGCGTTCGGCATAGACAAAAATGACTTGTTAAAAAAAAAAAAGATTAAAACGATGCGTTTTGACGCGGCAAATCGCGGTACAAAACGCCGCGCTTAGGTGTGAATGCAGCCTTAGACTCGAACTCAAAGCTCATTCCTAACCGGTACATATTTGTAAGACAAAAAAAGACAAAACAGTTTATTGATACTATTTATTTATTTTTACTCTGTATTCCAAAGGCTTTTTTTTGAACATGTGACCAGCAGCAGATGACTAGAAGCTCCTCCTGCCACTGTTTCCCTGCAGACAGGCTGGGAAGAAGCTAGGTCATGTGACAGCTGTATATCGATTAGGAAAGAAGGTAATTGTTTTTAGGTACGGTTTAAAAAAAAAATAATAATAATTAGAGCGCCCCTATCCATATACAAACTTAGAAGGGATAATGCAAATTAAACAGAGTAGTGTGTTATACGTGTAGAAGTCAAGTCCATCTGTACAGCCTAAGTCTATGATCCAAGGGGACTCCATAGGTCTTCTTAACTACTTGTAGACTGCCCCATGCACATATACGGCAACGGGGTGGCCGCTCTGCCCTGGATCATGTACATGTGCAGCCCCGTCTGTGCTGTGATTTGATAGAGCATATACTGATCAGCAGGTCCCAGCCAATGTTTTATAGCTGGGACCTGCTGATCCACTTAGCAAATCGCAGGTGGAGGGGGACACATGCATACCCCCTTTCTGTGCTGTGATTCGATACAGCATATACTTATCAGCAGGTACCAGCCAATGATTTATGTCTGGGACCTGATGATCGGTTTAGCAAATCACAATACAGAGCCCTGTGTTTACTAACAACACAGAGCTGTGTGCACAAAGCAGAGACGTGGCTGTTAAAAATCAACCACATCTAGCAGTAAAAGCAGCACATAATGCACATATTACACATTGTTAGGTACACAGTTAACCCTTTCATTGCCCCAGATGTTAACCCCTTCTTAGCCTTTGTCATTAGTACAGTGACAATGTATAGTATTATCACTGATCACTGTATTAGTGTCACGAGGGATGTCAGTTATTCAGTTCCCACCCAGTGTTAGATTGTCCGCCGCACTACAAGTCCGCGATAAGTCGCTGATCACTGCCAACGAGCACACGAGCACCTAGTGACAGCACTTGGCACCAAGATTGGCTATTTAAAGGGAACAGTTACCTTGCTGCCTTGCTGTCCGGTCTACAGCGTTTCCTGATACCCCTGCTACGTGTGATTCAGATTTCCTGATTCGGCTCTCCCTGACTACTCTTGCTTGCTGCCCGGCTCTGATCCCGACCTTGCTCCTGGCTTCCCTCCAAACTTGATTGCTGTCCGCTTGATACCCGACCCAGCTTGAACTTTGACCACTCTCTGGACTCTGTTTATGTACCTGATCTGCGCGCCTGTGTCTGACCTGGCCTGCCCTCATCTACCAGTCTCCAGGACTACAGAACACCACCCCGCTGTCTGCAGTTCCAGTTTGTATCCTGTTCCAGGACTAGAGAACACCTCCCTGCTGTCTGCAGTTCCAGTCTTCTGCCAGCATCCTTCTCCAGGACTACAGAACACCTCCCTGCTGCTGCTGCATCCAGCCCTCCACACCTGCTTTCCTGCTTGGCACTTGTGCCCCTTTGTACTTTCGAGCTTCTGTCTGCTCTACCAGGGGTTCCTTAGTCAGAGGTATAAGAGAGGCCGCCCCCTGCATATTGGGCTCTACCACCAGGTACGTGACATTCCCAGCCGAGGCGGCGCCGATTTTTTAATGCAAAGGCTGGGTGTGACATCATAACATTGCGCCCGGCCTCCGACGATCATTGAGACTATGGCGACCATTAGGTCTGCCGAAAATCTCTATGGTAAGCATCGGCAGATCCGTCATCCAACTCACCGGCCGTGTGTAGCCCCATCGGATATTCAGAGGAATTCCATCAGAGTTTAGAGAACATGTTTTTTTCCCCCCGATGGAATTCCGTTGTGAGTTTGGCCGGGGCAAAACCCCAATCATGTGTACGAGGCATTACATGATCAACAATCAGGAATATCCAAATCCATCCACGGTTAACCGATGCCAATCATTTCTAAGTCCTGAAGAAAAAGCCCACAGAGGTCCACCGCGGACAAAATCTCATTCATTGCTGTCATAAAACATCAACAAATATGGACAAACACTGCTATAAAAAAGACTAAAAATGCAAGTAAAACATCTATGTCCAGGGCCGTTGATAGAAATCATAGGGCCCCATACAGCCTACCTGACGGGGCCCCTTTCAGCTCCACCCCTGGTCCCTCCTTCAGCCCCACTCCTGGCCCCAGCGGCTTGACAGTGGGACAGTATAATGTACTGCAGAGACAGTGCCACCCATGCCATGTCGCCAATGCCATATTGTGCTGCAGACAGTGACACCCATGCCACCAATGGCATAATGTCATTGGCAGCATGGGTGGAACTGTCTATGCGGGCAGCACATGTGTTATGGCATTAGCGTCATGAGTGGCATTGTCTGCAGCACAATATGACATTGGCGGGAACCATGCCATGCTGCCAATGCCATATTGTGCT
The DNA here is from genome assembly GCA_029574335.1 of Rana kukunoris. Lineage (NCBI taxonomy): Eukaryota > Metazoa > Chordata > Amphibia > Anura > Ranidae > Rana > Rana kukunoris. Next base: position 173,361,357 of record CM056056.1, on the reverse strand, counting down.
CCCTCCCTCAGCCCCACCCCTGGCCACACCCTTGGCCCAGCGACTTGACAGTGGGACATGCCAATGGCATAATGTACTGCAGACAGTGCAACCCATGCAATGCCGCCAATTCCATATGGTGCTGCAGACAGTGACACCCATGCCACCAATGGCATAATGTCATTGGCAGCATGGGTGGCACTGTCTCTGTGAGCAGCACATGCATTACGGAATTAGTGTACATTACGACATTGGCGGCACTGTCTCTGCAGGCAGCACATGCGTTATGGCCCATAATGCATGTGCTACCTGCAGACAATGCCACCCATGCCATAATGTGCTGCAGACAGTGCCACCAATGCCATAATGTATACATTCTGCTGCAGTAGATCTTAAATCCCCCCCCCCCCCCCAAGCAAGCACACAACTGTGTAATTTTTAGGAGTCACTTCCTCCCTGATCCTGCTGCTGCCTGGACTGGAGTGTCCACAAACTATTCCAGTCAGCTGCGATGCAGATGCCAGCTGCTTCTATTTAGTCTTCTGCCGCCGCTGCTCGCCTCACTGCTACTTCTCTCACACGGTGGGTGAGAAATGACTCCACCGCTCCAGGGACGGCACTATAGAGGACGCGTTGGCCGGGACTTGAGCCAGCATGAGGAGCGGGCGCGGAAGACGCATTCTTCCGCACCCGAAAAAAAGGGATTTTTAAATACAGCTTACCTGTAAAATCCTTTTCTTGGAGTACATCACGGGACACAGAGCGGCATATTCATTACTATGTGGGTTATATGGAGTACCTTCAGGTGTGGACACTGGCAATCTCAAACAGGAAGTCCCCTCCCTATATAACCCCCTCCCCTAGAGGGAGTCCCTCAGTTTTGTAGCAAGCAGTATGCCTCCCAAAATGGTCACCCAAAAGAGGGGTGGGAGCTCTGTGTCCCGTGATGTACTCCAAGAAAAGGATTTTACAGGTAAGCTGTATTTAAAAATCCCTTTTTCTTTCTCGTACATCACGGGACACAGAGCGGCATATTCATTACTATGTGGGATGTCCGAAAGCAATGCTTTAATGAGGGGAGGGAGACATCTTCCAAAGAAGGATTCAATTTAGAGATAAACTCAAATCATAATAATAATTCTAATCTTAGTCAAGAAAAAAAACTTTTTTTTTTTTTTTTTATAACCAAGGGTGTTTCTGATCCCGAGGATTTCAAACTGCAGCCTGTAGTACTGCCTGACCAAAGGCAGAATCTGCATTCCTTCTCACATCTAGTTGATAAAACTTTGTAAACGTGTGGACTGATGACCACGTTGCCGCCTTGCATATCTGAGCCATAGAGATCTGATGGTGTGCTGCCCAAGAGGCGCCCATGGCCCTGGTAGAATGGGCCTTTACCGACAACGGAGGAGGCAACCTCTTCAACCCGTAGGCTTGAATGATTAATTGTCTAATCCACCTCGAGATGGTGGATTTTGCAGCTGCCTGCCCCTTCTTGGGGCCATCTGGTAGAACGAATAACACATCTGTTTTCCGGATCTTTTCTGTAGCTTTAAGATAGGCCTTCATGGCCCGGACAATATCCAAGGTATGCAGCAACCCCTCCTTTCTAGATGTAGGTTTTGGAAAGAAGGATGGAAGTACCAAATCCTGGTTTAAGTGAAATTTGGATATAACCTTTGGTAGAAAGGAAGGATGGGGCCGGAGAACTGCCCTGTCCTTATGCAGAACGATATATGGTTCCTTACACGATAAGGCTGCTAATTCTGACACTCTCCTGGCCGAAACTATGGCGACCAAGAAAACCAATTTTCTTGTCAGTAAGACTAAAGGAATCTCAGCCAACGGCTCAAAAGGCTGTTTCTGTAGAGTGGACAGGACAAGATTTAAGTCCCATGGACAAATTGGTGACTTGACAGGAGGATTAATACGCAAGACCACCTGTAAGAAGGTCTTTACCAGCGAGTGGGTGGCCAGCGGCCTCTGAAACCACACTGACAGAGCTGAGATCTGTCCCTTGATTGTGCTTAGTGCCAGGCCTTTATCCACTCCTAGCTGGAGAAAACTTAACACCCTATCAATAGTATATTTGCGGGAATTCCATCTTTTGGATTCACACCAGCCTACGTAGTTCCTCCACACCCTGTAATAAATCACCCTGGAGACCGGCTTTCTAGCCCTAATCAGGGTAGGGATTACCTGCCTAGACAGACCTCTACCCCTGAGAATCAGGGATTCAGCCTCCAGGCCGTCAAATTTAGACGCTGTAATGTAGGGTGGAGGATCGGGCCTTGTGAGAGTAGGTCTGGTTGTAGAGGAAGAGTCCAAGGGTCTCCCACTGCCATCTTCAGGACTAGTGAGTACCAAGTCCTCCGGGGCCAAGCCGGAGCTACTAGAATGACTGGCTTGTTCTCCACTCTGATCTTGCGCAACAGGCGCGGGAGTAACTGTAGTGGAGGGAATGCATATAGAAGTCTGAATTGATGCCAAGGGCAAACCAACGCATCGGTTCCGCAGGCCATAGGATCCCTCGCTCGCGACACGAACCTGTCTAGTTTCTTGTTGAACCTGGATGCCATTATATCTACGTCCGGCATTCCCCACCTCTGGCAGATTGTCTGAAAGACCTGGGGATGCAGAGACCACTCCCCTGGCAACAGACTCTGGCGACTTAAGAAGTCTGCCTGCAGGTTGTCCACTCCGGGAATGAATATCGCTGAAATGCAGGGTACATGAACCTCTGCCCATTGAAAAATCAAGTTCACCTCCCTCTGAGCGGCCTGGCTCCTGGTTCCCCCTTGGTGGTTTATGTATGCCACCGCCGTGGCATTGTCTGACTGGATTCTCACCGGGAACCCCTTTAATCTGGAGGTCCAAGCCAGAAGGGCTAGGCGGGCAGCTCTGATCTCCAAGATATTGATGGGGAGCTGCCTCTCTGCTTTCACCCAAGTTCCCTGGCGGGAGAACCCCTCGAAGACCGCCCCCCAGCCTGCCAGGCTGGCGTCTGTGGTAACTACCTTCCAGACAACAGGGCTGAAGGATTTTCCCTTTAGAAGACTCTGAGGGTTCAACCACCAGGCCAGGCTTTGTCGGACCCTTGATGATAGCGTCAAAGGGGACTCTAAGGCATGTGCCCTCTTGCCCCAGGCTGCTAGAATGGCTGCCTGTAGGACGCGAGTGTGGATCTGAGCGTATGGTACTGCCTCGAATGTGGCCACTAGCTTGCCTAGTAATCTCATACACAGGCGAATAGTTGGTTTTTTTCTTGTTTAGAACCAACTGAACCAACCCCTTGATAGCTTCGATCTTTACAAGGGGCAGGAACACCTTTTGATGTTCTGTGTCTAACCTCATGCCGAGGTATTCCAACTGCTTTGTAGGCTGGAACGCTGACTTTCCCCGGTTCAGGACCCAGCCGAATTCTTCGAGGTACCGAACCGTGAGGTTTACTGCCTTTTGCAGACCCGGCCGTGAGTGATCTATGATTAAAAGGTCGTCCAAGTATGCTAGGACTGTGACCCCTTGGATCCTTAAATTGGCCAGAATTGGGGCTAGGATCTTCGTGAATACCCGGGGGGCCGTGGCCAGCCCGAAGGGGAGCGCCCTGAATTGGAAGTGTCGCTGCCCCACCGCGAAGCGTAAAAACCTTTGATGCGACTGAAAGATTGGTACATGAAGGTAAGCATCCTTTATGTCTATGGAGGCCAGAAAATCGTCCTTCTGAAGCGCGGCGGCTGCTGACCGGATGGATTCCATCCGGAAGGAACGAACCCTTAGGTAACCGTTTAACCTCTTTAGGTCCAAGATTGGCCTGACATCGCCGTTGGGCTTTGGTATGACAAAGAGATTGGAATAGAAACCTAGGCCTTGCTCTTGGGCTGGCACTTCTATAATTACGTCCTGGCCAAGCAGGTGATCCAAAGCTGCCAGCATTGAGGCCTTCCTCGCTGGATCCCTTGGTAGCCTTGATTCTTGAAAATGAGGCGGAGGATACCTTAGAAACTCCAGTCTGTAACCTGTGGTTACAGATGCCCGGACCCATTTGTCGGGGATCTTGGCTTCCCAAACTTCTGAGAAGAAACGAAGCCTTCCCCCCACCCGCAAGAGTGGGGGCGCCCCTTCATAAGGCAGACTTAGGGGCTGTCTTTGACGGCTTGCGATACCACGGCCTCTTACCCCCAGGGGTCTGTCCCTGCGATCTACTGTTAACGTTGGATCGTGCAGGCGGCCGTCGATACTGCCTGGAATTTGAGGGCCCCGAGACAGGAAAGAGCTGCCTTTTAAATGTAGGAGCCCGGAATGTCTTTTTGACCGGTAAAAGGGTACTCTTGCCATTTGAAATAGTCTGAATATATTTATCCAGATCCTCACCGAAGAGTCGTCCTCCATGGAAGGGAAACCCTGCCAGAAGCTTTTTGCATGGGGGCTCCGCCGCCCAGTTCTTCAACCATAAGAGCCTTCTCATGTGCACCAAACATAGTGATAAACGAGAGGCCTGCTGGATGGAATCTTTTATATCATCTACCGCAAAACACAGAGCTCTGGGAATGTCAGAAAACTCTTCTGCTTGTTGGGTAGGCATGTCCCTTAACATTTCCTTTGTCTGGACTTTTAATGCCTGACAAACTCCGATTGCAGCCACCGCTGGCTGCACCACTGCTCCTGCCGTAGCAAAGGATGCTTTTAAAAGTGTCTCTAATCTTTTATCAACCGGATCTTTAAACATATGTATGTTTTCCACCGGACAAGTTAGTGATTTATTCCCACATGAGATGGCTGCATCCACTACTGGGAGCCTCCACCTCTTGGAGAACTTTTCCTCCATGGGGTAAATGACCGCAAATCTTTTCGGTGGCAGAAAAATCCTGTCCGGCCGTACCCAATCCCGAAAGATTAATTCCTCCAAGAGAGGATGGACCGGAAAAACTGCGTTGTTTAACGGAGCTTTCAAAGAGCCCAGAGAGGATACCGGAGGAACCTGAGGCTCTGGCAATGGTAAACTAAATGCCGAGCGGACCATGTTCGTCAAAGACTGTACCCACAGTCTTTCTGTCTGGGAGTCTGAAAATGGTTCCTCAGAGGCAGATCCCTCAATCCCTGAACCCTCTTGGTTCAGGTCTAGTTGATCCTCCTGTGATTCCAATTCCTCCGGAGAGAGAATCTCAGCATCTGAGGATACACCTCTTGGTGATGGGGATCTAACCCGTTTCTTACCAGGAATAGCTCTAGCGATCAATGTTGCTATTCTCTCTTCTAGCCCCCCTAGGGATACGGCTAGCATCTCCTCTGTGATAAACACAGGGCTGGGCTGATCTGGGCCAGCCTCCGCACCAGATCCCCCTAATGGCTCATCCAAGGCGCTTCTTATGTTAATAAGTTGCGGGGAAAGTATCGGCATATCAGAATCAGAAAGGGAACCCTTTTGTTTTTTGGTCTTTTTTGTACCCTTTGACCCCGAACCCTTGGAAGCCATAATACAAAATCAAGGGACTCCGCCCACACAACAGACTGTAGTGGGCAGGAGTACAAAAATCAGAGTTTAGGGGACAATAGATCACTAATGCCCAAAAACTGATGGGATCCCGTATGTTCTTTTTTTTTTTTTTTTTAAATATATTATATATTTTCTTTTGACAACATACCGTGACCCCAAACTAAGTTTGCCAGCCTCCAAACCTGCTGCAAAAAAGGGGGATTTCTTGGCTTAACAAAAAGGTATTGGAACAAAGTCCACATGTACTACCCCTCTTCCGCCACCGGGAGTCACTGTTCTGCCGCTCTGCGTCCTCTCCTCTGAAAATCAGCCTCAGACTGAGCACTGACAATGCCTGCTGTCTATAACAGCACAAAGGCGCGCCCCTGTATGACGCCGCAGGCACGCCCCCCCCCCGCCCTCCTGACTGAACGGCGCGAAAAAACGTCAATAAGACGTGCGCGCGCGCGCAGCGCGCGCGCGCGCGTATGCCGGAAACAGGAGGAACATGGAGGAGCCGCGCTGCTGGAGATCCAGGAACGCAGAAACAGGCGGCAGATTCAAACCCCCGGCCAGGTAGGACTCTCCAAAGGCCCCTAGGGATCCTTACTAGCCCTAGGAAGAAACAGCAGGTTTAGCTAGCACACATATTTAGACAGGGGGACCTAGTGATGGGGGAGAAAAGGTGTCATCCTGTCTCTCTTTAGACATAGTGAACAAGGTTGCCCATGCAGAGCATACTTAGGCTATCCCCCCTTTTAGGTTACCCCGGGGAGCCTGCTGTCGAACCAAGTCCCGCAGGCTCCCCCTTACCTGCTCCATGCTGCAGGATGTTTGTCCAGCAAACTGATCCAATCTTCTCCCATCTCCGTGGGTAGCCTATGAAGGTACCCACTGTCCTGGACCTATATAGCACCCTGGCAAACAGGAACTTATGGTTTTTACAAACTCCAAGTCCTGGGCCCAGGGTCCAGCCCTCCAAAGAGGAGCATTATAGGCAAAACCCCACGGCTTGGGGCCCGGGTACTGTCCACTTTGGCACTGAGGCTCCTTGGACAGATCCGGTTAGCCCGCCCTTAATCCCAAGGATGTGGAGCAAAGCTATTCCGTGACCAACACCTAAGACACTGGCGAAAAAACTGAGGGACTCCCTCTAGGGGAGGGGGTTATATAGGGAGGGGACTTCCTGTTTGAGATTGCCAGTGTCCACACCTGAAGGTACTCCATATAACCCACATAGTAATGAATATGCCGCTCTGTGTCCCGTGATGTACGAGAAAGAAAAAACGAAATAGCCCATCCCCTTCAGCCAACAAATCGGCAGATAGCAAACCCCCAAAAAAATATGTAAAAAGCATTAGATGTTGCACGGACTATGATCAGTCATGGAGTCATTAGTCATCTGTTCAGGTTGTCCCCTGCTGGCCGGGCCCGGTAAAACAGGGCCAGTTGTACTGGCCTATCAGCAGCCCTGTCTATGTCTTCATACTCTTCCCTCGGCCCTCACCTCCTGACACAGAAACCTCTTGTCCCTTGTGGAAATTGACATGCGACATTAAAGAGGATCTTTTTGGAAACTTTTTCCCACATTCCAAACAAGCATACGGGTGATCCCCGGTGTGAGTCCTGTGATGCTTCACAAGGTCCGATCTCTCGATGAATCTTTTTCCGCATTCGGAACATGAATACGGCTTCACCCCTGCATGGGTCTTCTGATGCGAAAGTAGGTTCCCTTTCTGAGAAAAACATTTCCCGCATTCCGAGCAGTTAAACGGCTTCTCTCCTGAGTGAATTTTTAGGTGTTTAATGAGTTTGTCTTTTGCAGCGAAAGATTTCCCACACACTGGACATGAATACGGCTTCTCCCCCGTGTGGACTCTTTCGTGCGTGATGAGGGATAACTTGCGAGAAAAACACTTGCCGCACTCTGCGCAGGAAAACGGCTTCTCTCCGGTGTGAGTTCTTAAGTGTGTAGCGAGATTCGACCTCTGAGTAAAACATTTACCACACTGGGGACAGGAATACGGTCTCTCGGCCGTGTGAGTTCTCTCGTGGCTGAGAAGGTTCGACCTCTCGTTGAAGCATTTTCCACATTCCGTGCATGAAAATGGTTTCTCCCCGGTGTGGATTCTGAGGTGTCTTATAAGCTGAACCTTCCAAGAAAAGCATTTGCTGCATTCAGGGCATGAAAATGTCTTCTCTCCTGTGTGAGTTCGCTGGTGGGCGATAAGCTCTGCTCTTTGGCTGAAACACTCGCTGCATTCGGAGCATGGAAACGTTTCAAGCCGTTTAGGAAAGTTAGCCACACATGAAGATGGAGCCGATAATCGGACCCTACTGGGAGGCACTGGGTGGTGTTTGGAAGTAATGAGGATTCCTTCTGGTGAATTTGATGTAATGTCATCACTTTCTGCTCCTGGAGAGGCGAAGGGTTGTTTCTCCATGTTGTATCTTTTATATCGTCCATCTAGAAAAATTAAAGGCATTAAATACGTACCTTTTTTTAACACTATTTATTGGTAATTTTCATACAGATAGATAAAACAAAAGAGAAAAGTGTCTCTGAGTATTCTGTATTTAAAGTCCGGGAAGCTGGAGCCGACGACCAGTTGAGCCAGATTAGAGAGATGTTATCATCTGAACCAGATAGCAGCAGCCGCTCGGAGCCGGGGGGAACCGACTGTGCCCGGGAGGATGGAAATGCTGCTAGACCGGAGTCTCATGTGACATCAGCTGGACGGGGGCTCAGGAGGACCACAACGTGTTTCAGAGCGTGCGCGAGTCAGGGAGCAGACCTGCGCGCTCTTTTTTCAAGTGCACTCCCTGACTCGCGCACGCTCTGAAACGCAGCCACTGTGCCATCAATCGTTGCCACTGTGCCATCAATCGTTGCCACTGTGCCATCAATCGTTGCCACTGTGCCATCAAAGGCAGCCACTGTGCCATCAATTGTTGCCACTGTACCATCAAACGCAGCCACTGTGCCATCAATCGTTGCCACTGTGCCATCAAACGCAGTCACTGTGCCATCAATCGTTGCAACTGTGCCCACCAATTGCCGCCAGTTTGCCCCCTCAAATGACGCCAGTTTGCCCCGTAAAATGCCACCAGGGACTTACCTTTCTTGGGTCAGTCATCCTCCTCCACGCTCCCTTGATGTCTTCTCCTGCCCTCGATGATGCTTCAGCCAATCGGGTGACCGGTAACCAGACCTGGTTAACCTGATTGGCTAAGACGCGTGTCAGTGTTAACCAGGGAACGCACACCCTGTGCGCCCTCTGGTTAACCATTTGAAAACCGATTAGAGCTCACAGGCTGTAATTGGGAAGCCTATCAGAGCCGCTGGCCCTGATAGACACTTCCAAAACACACCCACCGCTGTTATTCAGATGGCCGGCGCTCAACAGGGGGCCGGCCACCTGAATAGTGGGCAGCAGTGACGACAATACATAGATTTATGCAATGCATGAATCTATGTATTGTTGAGGGATGGGTGCAGGAGAGAGGGGGCGGCGCTCCTGCGCCCACTATGGATGCACCGCCACTGACGTCCACCCTGTAGCAGTAAAACTGCTGCAGGGTGGTCGGCAAGTGGTTAATTAGATTACTGTTTAATTGTATCACTGTTAGCTGTTAATTGGATTGCGGTTTGAAGTTTGTATTGTTCATGTGGTGAATGTCCCTATTTTTAAAATGTATAAAAATAAAGTTGTTCCAGTTTGCACCTAAGCTAGCGTCGTCCAGTTCTTGGGTGCAATTCCCAAATATAATACCCTGTTACTGAGTTCCAGCGGCGGAGGAAGTAGCTCTCTGGCAGAGTTACCCAGTCGGGGGTGTCGGCAGTCCGTCACAACATCCTAAAATGTAAAGATGCATACACACGACCGGTTTTCCTGCCAGGAAAACTGCGAAGAGAGCTTTTGACTGGGAAAACCGAACGTGTGTATGCTTCCTCGCAGTTTGCCTGGAATCCCAGCGGGAAAATAGAGGACCCGGCAGTTTTCCTATGGGGAAACACTGCGAGGGAGCATACACACGGCCGGGATCCCCGGCCAAAGCTCCCCCCGCAGTTTTCCCGACGGGAAAACCTCTCGTGTGTACACGGGGAAACTTACAGAGCAGGTTCTCAGTTTTCCAGTCGGGATTCCTGGCGGATTTTAGAACCCCGGGAATCCCAGTCGTGTACACGGCTTTAGTGTTTTTTTTTGGGAGGCGGAGGAGAAAAACAGATTGGTATACAGAACAAAAAGAATCAGGATTTTGTGTATATTATTCACCTCTGCGGATCTCTGGAGGAAGGTCCTCATCACTCTCCGCATACGTTTCGTCTGCTTCTTCTTTCACTTCCACTTTAATATAAATCAGATTTTCATCCTGAATTTAACAAAACATTCAAAGTGTTAAACAGAATATTATTTGCGAGGCGGTTGTGATGCGGCACCATTCACTTTAATGTCAAATCATTTTTGCTGTACCCCCAGTTGGCTGCCTTTGCAGCTTAGAGGGGCAGATGGGGAAATAAGGATACCTCTCAGCCAAAAAAAAAAAAATCGCTACCAAAAAGATGATGGGGCTCTAACCCTTCTATAGGTCATCCAAGCTAGAGAAAGAAGTTTTGGCTGCAGATGGGGTCTACCTTGAGGTCTCTGTGAAGCATAACTGCCAGATACGTGAAGTAATACAACATAATTCCCAAGTTGAAGTCAGGATTGGTGATGGTTAGGAATTAAATATACTTCACGCTTTTTCTTTTCTAATTCCCAGCAAAATGATTTAACCACTTCCGGACTGCCTGCTGTACACGGCACTTGAACCACTTAAGGACCGCCTCCTGCACATTTATGTCGGCAGAATGGCACAGCTGGGCACAAGCACGTACCTGTATGTCCTCTTTAAGTGCCCAGCCGTGGGCCGTGACCTGGTCCGAAGCTTCGTGACCCGTGGACCCGTTTTTTTCCCTGCCGTTAAAGCGTACACAGGACAGATTTTAACGACGAGAAAAACTACGACATGAAAAACGTTGAGAAAAAAATAGAGCAGGTTCGTCGAGAAAAATCCTCTGGAGCCGACACACGATCGTTTTTAATGACCAGTTTCAAAAATTGCAATTTTCTCGTCATGAAAAACGTCCGTGTGTACGCGGCATTACACTTCAAATTATTCAAATCGCCGAAAACGGTGATTCTGAATGCTATAGATTTTTTTTGTTAATCCGACGCCATTGGCAGTCGAGTAAACCGGAAGTGACGTTGTGACGTCGCTTCTGTGTTTACATTCAGGAGACTGGATTAATGCCGTTTACGGCTTTGTTCTAGTCTGTGGATAGGCGCCGGAGGTAGCGCATCGTAGATCGGGTCTCCCGGTGGGACAGGAGGTCCAGTAAGAGCGGTGGGAGGGAGGGATGTCCCCTCCTGCTCCTCCGGTATAACTAAATTTCTTTTTAAGCGATTTATCAACTAATTTCGATTAAATATAACCGTAATGTCCACACATCTCCCCCAGTAATGTCCACACATCTCCCCCCGTAATGTCCACACAGCTCCCCCAGTAATTTCCACACATCTCCCCCAGTAATGTCCACACATCTCCCCCCGTAATGGCCACACATCTCCCCCCCGTAATGTCCACACATCTCCCCCCGTAATGTCCACACAACTCCCCCCGTAATGTCCACACAGCTCCCCCCGTAATGTCCACACAACTCCCCCCGTAATGTCCACACATCTCCCCCAGTAATGTCCACACATCTCCCCCCGTAATGTCCACACAGCTCCCCCCGTAATGTCCACACATCTCCCCCCGTAATGTCCACACAGCTCCCCCCGTAATGTCCACACATCTCCCCAGTAATGTCCACACATCTCCCCAGTAATGTCCACACATCTCCCCAGTAATGTCCACACATCTCCCCAGTAATGTCCACACAGCTCCCCCAGTAATGTCCACACAGCTCCCCCAGTAATGTCCACACAACTCCCCCAGTAATGTCCACACATCTCCCCCCGTAATGTCCACACATCTCCCCCCGTAATGTCCACACATCTCCCCCCGTAATGTCCACACAGCTCCCCCCGTAATGTCCACACATCTCCCCCCCGTAATGTCCACACATCTCCCCCAGTAATGTCCACACATCTCCCCCCGTAATGTCCACACAGCTCCCCCCGTAATGTCCACACATCTCCCCAGTAATGTCCACACAGCTCCCCCAGTAATGTCCACACAGCTCCCCCAGTAATGTCCACACATCTCCTCCCGTAATGTCCACACATCTCCCCAGTAATGTCCACACATCTCCCTCCCGTAATGTCCACACAACTCCCCCCGTAATGTCCACACAACTCCCCCCGTAATGTCCACACAGCTCCCCCAGTAATGTCCACACAGCTCCCCCAGTAATGTCCACACAGCTCCCCAGTAATGTCCACACATCTCCCCCAGTAATGTCCACACAGCTCCCCCCGTAATGTCCACACATCTCCCCCCGTAATGTCCACACAGCTCCCCCCTGTAATGTCCACACATCTCCCCCCCGTAATGTCCACACATCTCCCCCCGTAATGTCCACACAACTCCCCCCGTAATGTCCACACAGCTCCCCCCGTAATGTCCACACATCTCCCCCCGTAATGTCCACACAGCTCCCCCCGTAATGTCCACACAGCTCCCCCCCCCAGTAATGTCCACACATCTCCCCCCGTAATGTCCACACATCTCCCCCCGTAATGTCCACACAGCTCCCCCCGTAATGTCCACACAGCTCCCCCCGTAATGTCCACACAGCTCCCCCCGTAATGTCCACACAGTCCACACATCTCCCCCCGTAATGTCCACACATCTCCCCCCGTAATGTCCACACATCTCCCCCCGTAATGTCCACACATCTCCCCCCGTAATGTCCACACATCTCCCCCCGTAATGTCCACACATCTCCCCCCGTAATGTCCACACATCTCCCCCCAGTAATGTCCACACATCTCCCCCCCAGTAATGTCCACACATCTCCCCCCGTAATGTCCACACATCTCCCCCCGTAATGTCCACACATCTCCCCCCAGTAATGTCCACACATCTCCCCCCGTAATGTCCACACATCTCCCCAGTAATGTCCACACATCTCCCCCCGTAATGTCCACACATCTCCCCCCGTAATGTCCACACATCTCCCCCAGTAATGTCCACACATCTCCCCCCGTAATGTCCACACATCTCCCCAGTAATGTCCACACATCTCCCCCAGTAATGTCCACACATCTCCCCCAGTAATGTCCACACATCTCCCCCAGTAATGTCCACACAGCTCCCCCCAGTAATGTCCACACATCTCCCCCAGTAATGTCCACACATCTCCCCCAGTAATGTCCACACAGCTCCCCCAGTAATGTCCACACATCTCCCCCAGTAATGTCCACACATCTCCCCCAGTAATGTCCACACATCTCCCCAGTAATGTCCACACATCTCCCCCCGTAATGTCCACACATCTCCCCCCGTAATGTCCACACATCTCCCCCCGTAATGTTCACACATCTCCCCCAGTAATGTCCACACATCTCCCCCCGTAATGTCCACACATCTCCCCAGTAATGTCCACACATCTCCCCCAGTAATGTCCACACATCTCCCCCAGTAATGTCCACACATCTCCCCCCGTAATGTCCACACATCTCCCCCAGTAATGTCCACACATCTCCCCCAGTAATGTCCACACATCTCCCCCAGTAATGTCCACACATCTCCCCCAGTAATGTCCACACATCTCCCCCAGTAATGTCCACACAACTCCCCTAGTAATGTCCACACATCTCCCCCAGTAATGTCCACACATCTCCCCCAGTAATGTCCACACATCTCCCCCAGTAATGTCCACACATCTCCCCCCGTAATGTCCACACATCTCCCCCAGTAATGTCCACACATCTCCCCAGTAATGTCCACACAACTCCCCCCGTAATGTCCACACAATCTCCCCCAGTAATCCACACAGTCCCCAGTAATGTCCACACATCTCCCCCAGTAATGTCCACACATCTCCCCCCGTAATGTCCACACATCTCCCCCCGTAATGTCCACACATCTCCCCCAGTAATGTCCACACATCTCCCCCCGTAATGTCCACACAGCTCCCCCCAGTAATGTCCACACAGCTCCCCCAGTAATGTCCACACATCTCCCCCAGTAATGTCCACACAACTCCCCCAGTAATGTCCACACATCTCCCCCAGTAATGTCCACACATCTCCCCCAGTAATGTCCACACATCTCCCCCAGTAATGTCCACACATCTCCCCCCAGTAATGTCCACACATCTCCCCCCGTAATGTCCACACAGCTCCCCCAGTAATGTCCACACATCTCCCCCAGTAATGTCCACACAACTCCCCCAGTAATGTCCACACATCTCCCCCAGTAATGTCCACACATCTCCCCCAGTAATGTCCACACATCTCCCCCCGTAATGTCCACACATCTCCCCCCGTAATGTCCACACATCTCCCCCAGTAATGTCCACACATCTCCCCCAGTAATGTCCACACAACTCCCCCCGTAATGTCCACACAACTCCCCCAGTAATGTCCACACACTCCCCCAGTAATGTCCACACATCTCCCCCAGTAATGTCCACACATCTCCCCCAGTAATGTCCACACATCTCCCCCAGTAATGTCCACACATCTCCCCCAGTAATGTCCACACATCTCCCCCGTAATGTCCACACATCTCCCCCCGTAATGTCCACACACTCCCCCAGTAATGTCCACACATCTCCCCCAGTAATGTCCACACAACTCCCCCGTAATGTCCACACATCTCCCCCAGTAATGTCCACACATCTCCCCCAGTAATGTCCACACATCTCCCCCGTAATGTCCACACATCTCCCCCAGTAATGTCCACACACTCCCCCCGTAATGTCCACACATCTCCCCCCGTAATGTCCACACACTCCCCCAGTAATGTCCACACATCTCCCCAGTAATGTCCACACAGCTCCCCCAGTAATGTCCACACATCTCCCCCAGTAATGTCCACACAGCTCCCCCAGTAATGTCCACACAGCTCCCCCAGTAATGTCCACACATCTCCCCCAGTAATGTCCACACATCTCCCCAGTAATGTCCACACAGTAATGTCCACACAACTCCCCCCGTAATGTCCACACAACTCCCCCCGTAATGTCCACACAACTCCCCCCGTAATGTCCACACATCTCCCCCAGTAATGTCCACACATCTCCCCCAGTAATGTCCACACATCCCCCGTAATGTCCACACATCTCCCCCCGTAATGTCCACACAACTCCCCCCGTAATGTCCACACATCTCGTAATGTCTCCCCCAGTAATGTCCACACATCTCCCCAGTAATGTCCACACAGCTCCCCCAGTAATGTCCACACATCTCCCCCATTAATGTCCACACATCTCCCCCAGTAAGGTCCACACATCTCCCCAGTAATGTCCACACATCTCCCCAGTAATGTCCACACATCTCCTCCCGTAATGTCCACACAACTCCCCCCGTAATGTCCACACAACTCCCCCCGTAATGTCCACACAGCTCCCCAGTAATGTCCACACATCTCCCCCAGTAATGTCCACACATCTCCCCAGTAATGTCCACACATCTCCCCCCGTAATGTCCACACATCTCCCCCAGTAATGTCCACACATCTCCCCCCGTAATGTCCACACAACTCCCCCCGTAATGTCCACACATCTCCCCCCCGTAATGTCCACACATCTCCCCCCCGTAATGTCCACACATCTCTCCCCGTAATGTCCACACAACTCCCCCCGTAATGTCCACACAACTCCCCCCGTAATGTCCACACATCTCCCCCCGTAATGTCCACACATCTCCCCCCGTAATGTCCACACATCTCCCCCCGTAATGTCCACACATCTCCCCCAGTAATGTCCACACATCTCCCCCAGTAATGTCCACACATCTCCCCCAGTAATGTCCACACATCTCCCCCCGTAATGTCCACACATCTCCCCCCGTAATGTCCACACATCTCCCCCCGTAATGTCCACACAACTCCCCCCGTAATGTCCACACATCTCCCCCCGTAATGTCCACACATCTCCCCCCGTAATGTCCACACATCTCCCCCCGTAATGTCCACACATCTCCCCCCGTAATGTCCACACAACTCCCCCAGTAATGTCCACACATCTCCCCCAGTAATGTCCACACATCTCCCCCCGTAATGTCCACACATCTCCCCCCGTAATGTCCACACAGCTCCCCCCGTAATGTCCACACATCTCCCCCCGTAATGTCCACACAGCTCCCCCCGTAATGTCCACACAGCTCCCCCCGTAAAGTCCACACATGTCCCCCCCGTAATGTCCACACATCTCCCCCCGTAATGTCCACACAACTCCCCCCGTAATGTCCACACAGCTCCCCCCGTAATGTCCACACAACTCCCCCCGTAATGTCCACACAGCTCCCCCCGTAATGTCCACACATCTCCCCCAGTAATGTCCACACATCTCCCCCAGTAATGTCCACACATCTCCCCCCGTAATGTCCACACATCTCCCCCCGTAATGTCCACACATCTCCCCCAGTAATGTCCACACATCTCCCCCCGTAATGTCCACACATCTCCCCCAGTAATGTCCACACATCTCCCCCCGTAATGTCCACACATCTCCCCCCGTAATGTCCACACATCTCCCCCCGTAATGTCCACACATCTCCCCAGTAATGTCCACACATCTCCCCAGTAATGTCCACACATCTCCCCAGTAATGTCCACACATCTCCCCAGTAATGTCCACACAGCTCCCCCAGTAATGTCCACACATCTCCCCCCGTAATGTCCACACAACTCCCCCAGTAATGTCCACACATCTCCCCCAGTAATGTCCACACATCTCCCCCCGTAATGTCCACACATCTCCCCCCGTAATGTCCACACAGCTCCCCCCGTAATGTCCACACATCTCCCCCCGTAATGTCCACACAGCTCCCCCCGTAATGTCCACACATCTCCCCCCCGTAATGTCCACACATCTCCCCCAGTAATGTCCACACAACTCCCCCCGTAATGTCCACACAACTCCCCCCGTAATGTCCACACAGCTCCCCCAGTAATGTCCACACAGCTCCCCCAGTAATGTCCACACAGCTCCCCAGTAATGTCCACACATCTCCCCCAGTAATGTCCACACAGCTCCCCCCGTAATGTCCACACAGCTCCCCCTGTAATGTCCACACATCTCCCCCCCGTAATGTCCACACATCTCCCCCCGTAATGTCCACACAACTCCCCCCGTAATGTCCACACAGCTCCCCCCGTAATGTCCACACAACTCCCCCCGTAATGTCCACACAGCTCCCCCAGTAATGTCCACACAGCTCCCCCCCCCAGTAATGTCCACACATCTCCCCCCGTAATGTCCACACATCTCCCCCCGTAATGTCCACACATCTCCCCCCGTAATGTCCACACAGCTCCCCCCGTAATGTCCACACAGCTCCCCCCGTAATGTCCACACAGCTCCCCCCGTAATGTCCTACACATCTCCCCCCGTAATGTCCACACATCTCCCCCCGTAATGTCCACACAGCTCCCCCCGTAATGTCCACACAGCTCCCCCCGTAATGTCCACACATCTCCCCCCGTAATGTCCACACATCTCCCCCCGTAATGTCCACACATCTCCCCCCGTAATGTCCACACAGCTCCCCCAGTAATGTCCACATCTCCCCCCGTAATGTCCACACATCTCCCCAGTAATGTCCACACATCTCCCCCCGTAATGTCCACACATCTCCCCAGTAATGTCCACACATCTCCCCCAGTAATGTCCACACATCTCCCCAGTAATGTCCACACAGCTCCCCCCGTAATGTCCACACATCTCCCCCAGTAATGTCCACACATCTCCCCCCGTAATGTCCACACATCTCCCCCCGTAATGTCCACACATCTCCCCAGTAATGTCCACACATCTCCCCAGTAATGTCCACACATCTCCCCAGTAATGTCCACACATCTCCCCCAGTAATGTCCACACATCTCCCCCCGTAATGTCCACACATCTCCCCCCGTAATGTCCACACATCTCCCCAGTAATGTTCACACATCTCCCCCCGTAATGTCCACACATCTCCCCAGTAATGTCCACACAGCTCCCCCAGTAATGTCCACACATCTCCCCCAGTAATGTCCACACATCTCCCCCCGTAATGTCCACACATCTCCCCCCGTAATGTCCACACATCTCCCCCCGTAATGTCCACACAGCTCCCCAGTAATGTCCACACATCTCCCCCAGTAATGTCCACACAGCTCCCCCAGTAATGTCCACACAGCTCCCCCAGTAATGTCCACACAACTCCCCCAGTAATGTCCACACATCTCCCCCAGTAATGTCCACACATCTCCCCCCGTAATGTCCACACATCTCCCCCCGTAATGTCCACACATCTCCCCCAGTAATGTCCACACATCTCCCCCCGTAATGTCCACACATCTCCCCCAGTAATGTCCACACATCTCCCCCCGTAATGTCCACACATCTCCCCCCGTAATGTCCACACATCTCCCCCCGTAATGTCCACACATCTCCCCCCGTAATGTCCACACATCTCCCCCAGTAATGTCCACACATCTCCCCCCGTAATGTCCACACATCTCCCCCCGTAATGTCCACACATCTCCCCCCGTAATGTCCACACAGCTCCCCCCGTAATGTCCACACAGCTCCCCCAGTAATGTCCACACATCTCCCCCAGTAATGTCCACACAACTCCCCCAGTAATGTCCACACATCTCCCCCAGTAATGTCCACACATCTCCCCCAGTAATGTCCACACATCTCCCCCAGTAATGTCCACACATCTCCCCCAGTAATGTCCACACATCTCCCCCCGTAATGTCCACACATCTCCCCCAGTAATGTCCACACAACTCCCCCAGTAATGTCCACACAACTCCCCCAGTAATGTCCACACATCTCCCCCAGTAATGTCCACACATCTCCCCCGTAATGTCCACACATCTCCCCCCCGTAATGTCCACACATCTCCCCCAGTAATGTCCACACATCTCCCCAGTAATGTCCACACAACTCCCCCCGTAATGTCCACACAACTCCCCCAGTAATGTCCACACAGCTCCCCAGTAATGTCCACACATCTCCCCCAGTAATGTCCACACATCTCCCCCCGTAATGTCCACACATCTCCCCCCGTAATGTCCACACATCTCCCCCAGTAATGTCCACACATCTCCCCCCGTAATGTCCACACATCTCCCCCCGTAATGTCCACACAGCTCCCCCAGTAATGTCCACACATCTCCCCCAGTAATGTCCACACAACTCCCCCAGTAATGTCCACACAGCTCCCCCAGTAATGTCCACACATCTCCCCCAGTAATGTCCACACAACTCCCCCAGTAATGTCCACACATCTCCCCCAGTAATGTCCACACATCTCCCCCAGTAATGTCCACACATCTCCCCCCGTAATGTCCACACATCTCCCCCCGTAATGTCCACACAGCTCCCCCAGTAATGTCCACACATCTCCCCCAGTAATGTCCACACAACTCCCCCAGTAATGTCCACACATCTCCCCCAGTAATGTCCACACAGCTCCCCCCGTAATGTCCACACATCTCCCCCAGTAATGTCCACACATCTCCCCAGTAATGTCCACACATCTCTCCCCGTAATGTCCACACAACTCCCCCAGTAATGTCCACACATCTCCCCCAGTAATGTCCACACATCTCCCCCAGTAATGTCCACACATCTCCCCAGTAATGTCCACACATCTCTCCCCGTAATGTCCACACAACTCCCCCCGTAATGTCCACACAACTCCCCCCGTAATGTCCACACATCTCCCCCAGTAATGTCCACACATCTCCCCCAGTAATGTCCACACATCTCCCCAGTAATGTCCACACATCTCCCCCCGTAATGTCCACACAACTCCCCCAGTAATGTCCACACAACTCCCCCAGTAATGTCCACACATCTCCCCCAGTAATGTCCACACATCTCCACCCAGTAATGTCCACACATCTCCCCAGTAATGTCCACACAGCTCCCCCAGTAATGTCCACACATCTCCCCCAGTAATGTCCACACATCTCCCCCAGTAATGTCCACACAGCTCCCCCAGTAATGTCCACACATCTCCCCCAGTAATGTCCACACATCTCCCCCAGTAATGTCCACACATCTCCCCAGTAATGTCCACACATCTCCCCAGTAATGTCCACACATCTCCCCAGTAATGTCCACACATCTCTCCCCGTAATGTCCACACAACTCCCCCCGTAATGTCCACACAACTCCCCCCGTAATGTCCACACATCTCCCCCAGTAATGTCCACACATCTCCCCCAGTAATGTCCACACATCTCCCCAGTAATGTCCACACATCTCCCCCCGTAATGTCCACACATCTCCCCCAGTAATGTCCACACATCTCCCCCCGTAATGTCCACACAACTCCCCCCGTAATGTCCACACATCTCCCCCCCGTAATGTCCACACATCTCCCCCCCGTAATGTCCACACATCTCTCCCCGTAATGTCCACACAACTCCCCCCGTAATGTCCACACAACTCCCCCCGTAATGTCCACACATCTCCCCCCCGTAATGTCCACACATCTCCCCCCCGTAATGTCCACACATCTCCCCCCGTAATGTCCACACATCTCCCCCCGTAATGTCCACACATCTCCCCAGTAATGTCCACACATTCTCACCTACCTGATCCTCCTGAGGGATCTCCTGATGTTCCTGTGTGGAGTCCCGGGAATACAGAGGGTGGGGACGTCTCTCTGGGGGGTTCCCATTACTGGATCCATCTGTAGGAAACACACACTGACTGAATACATTGTTTCTATGTCTTTATATCAGAGGATGTGTATCTAGGGGGATCCTCAATACAAGAAATGAAAGTCTCCTCTTACCCGGAGATGTGAGGGGCGGCCGCTTCTCCATCATGACGTCCTTGTAGAGATCCTTGTGTCCCTCTATATACTCCCACTCCTCCGGGTGGTCTGTTCGGGTCTCTCTGAAATATATTCGGATTACAATCACAGTAAGTCTTAGTTTACACTTGTAGTGGGAGTGGCGGTAAAAATAGGCAGCTGGAGGGGACTGCACACATGCCATGGCTGTGTAGCAAGAATGACCCGCTGCCAGTGGCGGTGCGTCCATAGAGGGCGCAGGAGCGCCCCCCCCTCTTTTGCTCCAGCACCGCCACTGAAAACAATACATAGATTCATGCATTGCATAATTCTATGTATTGTCGCCGCTGCCGCCCACTATTCAGATGCCTGAGGTATGAAATCGGCTTCCAAATAATTGGGCGTGCGTTCCCTGGCTAACACTGACACACATCTCAGCCAATCAGGTTCTCCGAATCTGGATACCGGTAACCGGATTGACCAAAGCGACATTGAGGGCGGGGGAAGACATCAAGGGATTGTGGAGGAGGATCCGAGGATGGTTGACTGAGAAAGGTAAGTGCCGGGGGGGGGGGGGGGGGTTTAATCTGGTGATATTTTGGAACAATCTGGCAGCATTTGATGGGCACAGTGGCAACAATGGCATGGCACGGTGGCTGCGTTTGATGGCATTGCACAGTGGCGACAATTGATGGACACAGTGGCTGCGTTTGATGGCATGGCACAGTGGCGACAATTGATAGGCACAGTGGCGTCAATTGTATGGCACAGTAGCTGCGTTTGATGGGCACAGTGGCGGCAACTGATGTGCACAGTGATGGCAACTGATGGGCCCAGTGGCAGCAATTGATGGGCACAGTGGCGTCAATTTATGGCACAGTGGCATCGTTTGATGGCATGGCACAGTGGCGACAGTTGATGGGCACAGTGGCTGCATTTGGCATGGCACAGTGGCTGCGTTTGGCATGGCACAGTGGCGACAATTGATGGGCACAGTGGCGACAATGGCATGGAACAGTGGCTGTGTTTGGCATGGCACAGTGGCGGCAATTGTATGGCACAGTAGCTGCGTTTGATGGGCACAGTAGCTGCGTTTGATGGGCACAGTGGCTGCGTTTGATGGGCACAGTGGCGACATTTTTATGGCACAGTGGCGACAATTGATGGCACAGTGGCGACAATTGATGGGCACAGTGGCGACAATTGATGGGCACAGTGAGGCTGCAATTGATGTTTTTTTTTTTCCGTTTGTTTGCGCCCCCCCTAACAAATTTGAGAAACCAGCCGCTACTGCCCCCTGCCATGATTGGCGTGCATTTTTGCTATTGAATATAACTTATTCAAGTGAACCAACATACAAGACAAATGCGAGTCCCACAGTTGTAGTGCATTAACTGTGAAAAAGAAAAAACACCCCACAGGCATTCAGGAGGCAGCGGTATCACCTTCTGGATGCCTCTTAGCCACGCCTACACCGCTCTCTGAAAAACAATCCACTACTGATCTCTCTTCGGGGACCAATGCAGGCGTAAACAAGCGTGTTTTTAAAACATGTATTTTCCATGGCATTATAGTACCAGATGCCAGGTTCTGTTCTATACAGATGTCTGCAGAAGCCTTTTGTCTGGAACTGTTTTAATTCTACAGGCGATGAGAGAATGCAGCCTGCTGCCTGATAATATATTATTGTGTAACACATAATTATTACCTTTCTCCTCACTGGACACCCATTCTCTAGACTCACAACGAATCAGGGAGTTCCTCCAACTAAAAATATTGCAGGTATCTCCTAATCGCCTTCTTTGGTCTACAACAAAATGGCCGCCGCCCCCTCTGCAGTGAGGACAACTTCTTTGAAAATCAAAGTATGTCATTATATCTGAATAACAGCCACGCGGGATTGCTAGAGCGTTTTATTGAAGTACAAAAATACACTGAAATCTTTATAATGGGAATCTGGCGACGCCGCGCGGCAGGCAACCCGGAAGCAACTCGGAGGACTTGGAACGCACACAACGGAAGTGCAGGATTCACAGGGCGGAAGTAGGAGGAGTGTTTTCACTGATGGGAAAAACAATGTTATAATAATAATAATAATTATAATAATAATTTAATTATTAATATTATTATTATTATTTTATTGAATTACCTGAAAAAAAAATCGTTTTATAATACAAATATTCAATAATAAAAATAACCATTATATTAAATTCGTCTTTTACATTCTTAAATAATAATAATAATAATAATACTAACAATTATTATTATTAAGGTAATAATTATAATAAAGTAAATCAAAATAATATTTTAATATATTGTAATAATAAAAATAATATAAATATATAATTTAAATTACAAAATAAAAAATAACCATTATATCATTGCAGCCTCACCAGCGCGCATCAATGCAGCTTCAGCAGCGCCCATCATTGCAGCCCCACCAGTGCCCATCAATGCAGCCTCAGCAGCGCCCATCATTGCAGCCTCACCAGCGTCCATTAATGCAGCCTCAGCAGCGCCCATCATTGCAGCCTCACCAGTGCCCATCAAATGCAGCCTCACCAGTGCCCATCATTGCAGCCTCACCAGCGCCCATTAATGCAGCCTCAGCAGCGCCCATCATTGCAGCCTCACCAGTGCCCATCAATGCAGCCTCAGCAGCGCCCATCATTGCAGCCTCACCAGTGCCCATCAATGCAGCCTCAGCAGCGCCCATCATTGCAGCCTCACCAGTGCCCATCAATGCAGCCTCAGCAGCGCCCATCATTGCAGCCTCACCAGCGCCCATTAATGCAGCCTCAGCACCGCCCATCATTGCAGCCTCACCAGTGCCCATCAATGCAGCCTCACCAGTCCCCATCACTGAATGAATGTTTGCTTGTTTCCCTTCTTTCGGGAGTCGGGACACAGACACAGTCCTCTGCCGCCATTGCACCTCTGGCACTGTGTGCGGACCGAGCTGCGGCTGTCTGCTGATGCTGAGACTAAATCCCCGTACCCACGATCGGTTTGTCCGACGAAAACAGACCGATGGACCGTTTTCATCGGACAAACCGATCGTGTGCCCCATCGGTTTGTTTTCCAAAAAAAAAAATAGAACCTGTTTTGAATTTTTCCTATGGATAAAAAAACGATGGAAAATAACGATCGTTAGTAGGTACGTCCATCGGTCAAAAATCCACGCATGCTCAGAATCGAGTGGACGAATGCTCGGAAGCATTGAACTTAATTTTTCTCAGCACGCCGTTGTGTTTTACGTCACCGCGTTTTGGCACGGTCGGATTTTTGACTGATGGTGTGTAGGCAAGACTGATGAAAGTCAGCTTCATCTGATATCCGACGTAAAAATCCATCGGATTAGATTCCATCGATATCCAATCGTGTGTACAGGGCTTTAGTTGCTTGCTGCAGAGAGAAGAGAGTAGGAACACCAGCGGCCACACGCCCTAGGCGGCTGCCTAGTTTGCCTAGCACCAGCCCTGAGTGTTGTGCCGCGTACACACGATCGTTTTTCAGCATGTCCAAAAAACAAAGTTTTTCCAACTTAATCATTAAAAACGACGTTGCCCACACACCATCGTTTAAAAAAAAAATGCTCTAGCAAAGCGCGGTGACGTACAACACGTACGACGGCACTCTAAAGGGGAGGTTCCATTCGCCTTTGGGCTGCTTTTAGCGGATTCCTTGTTAGTAAAAGACGATTCGCGCTTTTCTGTCTGTTACAGCGCGATGAATGTGCTTACTCCATTACGAACGCTAGTTTTACCAGAACGAGCGCTCCCGTCTCATAACTTGCTTCTGAGCATGCGCAGGTTTTTCACGTCATTAAAGCCCACACACGATCATTTTTTACAACCCAAAAAACGACATTGCTTAAAACGGCGTTAAAAAATGCAGCATTCGGGAAAAAAAAATTGTCGTTTTTCAGAAGATGAAAAATGATGTGAAGCCCACATACGATCATTTTAACCACTTAAGGACCGCCTCCTGCACATTTACGTCGGCAGAATGGCACGACTGGGCACATGTACGTCCTGTACTAGTACCCAACCGTGGGTCACGGGCACGCGCCCGCGGCGCGCTACCGCGACCCAGTCGGAAGCTCCGTGACCGTGAGACCCGCGGACCCGATCGCCGCTGGAGTGGGGCGATCGGTCCCCGGAGCTGAAGAACGGAGAGAGCCGCGTGTAAACACAGCTTCCCCGTCCTATTTTTGGGGGATATTTATTATAGAAAAAAGTAAAACAAATATATATATTTTTTTCAAAATTGTCGCTTTATTTTTGTTTATAGCGCAAAAAATAAAAACCGCAGAGGTGATCAAATGCCACCAAAAGAAATCTCTATTTGTGGGGAAAAAAAGGACATTAATTTTGTATGGGAGCCACGTCGCACGACTGCGCAATTGTCAGTTAAAGCAACACAGCGCCGAATCGCAAAAAGGGGCCTGGTCCTTTACCTGCATAAACTATGCCCTATTGTGTAAACGCTATGGGCCAGATTCAGGAACAGTTAGGCTGGCGGATCCAGTGATCCGCCAGCCTAACTGTCACTTTGAGCCAGCGTTTTTGTTTTCTGTAACCAGAAAACAAGAAACGCCGGGTTGAAGCTCCAATGCGATCAGCGTAACTGAGTTTCGCCATCGCATCGTTACTTCAACTTAAAAATGGCGCCGGGGGCGTTCCCGCCGATTTCCGCTCAAAAAATATGTTAATGAGCGGAAATCGGCAATTCACGAGCACGACGCAATGACGGTACGACGTTTCCGGAAGCGATACGCGGCGCGAAGATATACCTACATGGGGTTGTAGTATCCTATGTTAGGTATAGGCGTCGTCATCGCGTCGGGAAAAAAAAAAAAAAACGTTGCTTGCGTAAAAAGTTCATGAATGGGAATGTGACGTCATTGACGTTCATTCACAGAATTTGGAGCATGCGCACGGGGATGCTTTGACACTCGACGCATGCGCAGTACGTTGGCGGCGGGATCGCGCTTAGTTAGCATACTACACGCCCCGTACCCGCCCAATTTGAATTCCGCCGGCTCATTTGCGATACGCTGCCGCAACTTTAGGAGCAAGTGCTTCATGAATAACAGCACTTGCTGCTAAAATTTCGGCAGAGTAACGTAAATGAGAAGCGTTACTCCAGAGCAAAGATGCTCCCATCTACCTGAATCTGGCCCTATAACTTTTGTGCAAACCAATCAATAAACGCTTATTGCGATTTTTTTTTTACCAAAAATAGGTAGAAGAATACGTATCGGCCTAAACTGAGGAAAAAATATATTTTTTTATATATTTTTGGGGGATGTTTATTATAGTAAAAAATATAATTTTTTTTCTAAATTGTCGCTCTATTTTTGTTTATAGCGCAAAAAATAAAAACCGCAGAGGTGATCAAATACCACCAAAAGAAAGCTCTATTTGTGGGGAAAAAAGGACGCCAATTTTGTTTGGGAGCCACGTCGCACGACCGCGCAATTGTCAGTTAAAGCAACGCAGTGCCGAATCGCAAAAAGGGGCAAGGTCCTTTACCTGCATAATGGTCCGGGGGTTAAGTGGTTACATTTTTATATAATTTTTTTTTTATTTTATTTCTTTTTACAATTTGTCCTGGAATATTTCATATTTATTACTCACCAGAAGCCAATTCTACGCAAGATTAGTCCTCTAAAAAGCTTTTTCTACACCTGTTATGCTAGACATAGCACTGACAGGGAGATCAGATTACACAGACAGCTGATTGAATAAATGATGAAAATACTGCATTATGGAATTATCTGCACACATGATACCCAAATGACTCTTATAAATCGAGAAAAAAAGACTTTCAAAAGTAAAACGGGACTTTTATTGTATCTGAAATGATAAATAAAAAGTGATTGCATACATAAGGTAGTCAAATGTTTTTGGATAAAAAAATGTTTTTTTTATTTATTTACGACATTTAGGATTAAACTTTTAAATTGTTTTCACACACGAAGTTCCTTGGTCGTTTTTCCTTTTGTGTTAAAGGCGTTTGGTTCCTGTGATATTGCTAAGCACAGGAGCTATATAGACTTCCACTCTTATAATAGGCCCCATCAGCATTAGGGTTGTAAGATGTCCAGAGTCCCCCACCCAACCTTACATCACAATCCATGTGCTGCTGCCAGGAAGGAGCTGGGAAGCAGACATTGCAGGGTCTGGAGGAGGACAAGAGGAGGACTGCTGGTGTCTGCTGAATGCTGAGACAAGGTGGTGCTCTGGTTGCAAAGAGGGGTGTAGGAGGAGTTCTGTCCTCTCTACTGCTGTGACGTGGGGGGGGGAAAGAAACAGAGAAACATTTTGAAGAATTTAGCGGAGGAGTTCTGTAGACTGCTGAGACAAGGTGGGGGTTTATAACCAGGGGGGTGCAGCAGATGTAGGAGGGGTGCAAGGACCACATGAAATGGCCTAGAGGGCTAGATTTGGCTGTGGTCCTCGTGTTTTGTGGGTTTATTAGAGGCGGCTGGTGCCCATCAAACGCAGCCACTGTGCCCATCAAACGTAGCTACTGTGCCCGTTGTCTCCACTGTGCCATCAATTGCAGCCACTGTGCCATCAATTGTCGCCACTGTGCCCATCAAACGCAGCCACTGTGCCATCAAACGCAGCCACTGTGCCCATAAATTTTCGCCACTATGCCATCAAACGCAGCCACTGTGCCATCAAACGCAGCCACTGTGCCCATCAATTTTCGCCACTATGCCATCAAACGCAGCCACTGTGCCCATCAAACGTAGCTACTGTGCCCGTTGTCTCCACTGTGCCATCAATTGCAGCCACTGTGCCATCAATTGTCGCCACTGTGCCCATCAAACGCAGCCACTGTGCCATCAAACGCAGCCACTGTGCCCATAAATTTTCGCCACTATGCCATCAAACGCAGCCACTGTGCCATCAAACGCAGCCACTGTGCCATCAAACGCAGCCACTGTGCCCATCAAACGTAGCTACTGTGCCCGTTGTCTCCACTGTGCCATCAATTGCAGCCACTGTGCCATCAATTGTCGCCACTATGCCATCAAACGCAGCCACTGTGCCCATCAATTTTCGCCACTATGCCATCAAATGCAGCCACTGTGCCATCAAATTGCCCCCTCAAATGCAGACAAATGCAGTATCATTGATACAGAGGAGTTTAATAAATAAAATTTGCACTTACAAACATAGAAGTAAAACGAGCATATAACACAGCGGCACCGCGCTGGTATCACAGCAATCCCGGTGTACGTCTCCCTTCACCCTACGCGTTACGACATACGTGTCTTCAAACCCCAGAAAGCCAAGACCCCCCCACCGCCTAGTTGATAAGCGCGGGGATCAATACAGCTTTCGTTTGAATAGCTCTGTTCCCCCGCCGCGCCTCGTCATATTTAGCCCCTCCCACTTGTCCGGGCACTTTGATAGACAGATCACCCTTCCCAGGATTGGACGGGTGATCTGTCTATCAAAGTGCCCGGACAAGGGGAAGGTGCTATATATGACAAGGCGCGGTAGGGGAACACACAGCTATTCAAATGAAAGCTGTAATGTTCCCCGTGCTGATCAACTAGGCGACGGCGGCGGGACATGGCTGCATTTTGTGGGGGACGTGGTTGCATTTCATGGGGGACGTGGCTGCATTTTGTGGGGGGGACGTGGCTGCATTTTGTGGGGGGGACGTGGCTGCATTTTGTGGGGGGGACGTGGCTGCATTTTGTGAGGGGGACATGGCTGCATTTTGTGGGGGGGACATGGCTGCATTTTGTGGGGGGGGGACATGGCTGCATTTTGTGGGGGGACATGGCTGCATTTGTGGGGGGACATGGCTGCATTTGTGGGGAGGACATGGCTGCATTTGTGGGGAGGACATGGCTGCATTTTGTGGGGGGGACATGGCTGCATTTTGTGGGGGGGACATGGCTGCATTTTGTGGGGGGGACATGGCTGCATTTGTGGGGGGGGCATGGCTGCATTTGTGGGGGGGACATGGCTGCATTTGTGGGGGGACATGGCTGCATTTTGTGGGGGACACGGCTGCACATGGGGACACATTTAAAAAAAAAAGTATCGGTATTCGGTATCGGCGAGTACATGTAAAAAAGTATCGGTACTTGTACTCTGTCCTAAAAAATTGGTATCGGGACAACCCTACTTTTCACAAAAAAACATCTGGACAGTGACCACAAATGATCACTTGCATGGACTCAAACCAGATCTTATTTTTCAAGCCTCCCTGCGCATGCTGATCCAAGCAACAACTGGGATGAACTTGCAGCAACATTTACGTTACAAGTAAAGGCTTCACCGACTTCTGTCCCACGGGGCCCGGCCTCTTTGGGTTGAGAACAAGAGACATCCTCTATGAAGAATCGCCTCCTAAACACAGAAAGGAGCCTTCACCCCGTATGTGTCCTCTCATGATTAAGCATATCTGACCGATGCCTGAAACACTTACTGCACTTCGTACAGGAGTATGGCTTCTCTCCTGTGTGAGATCTTTGATGGACTACAAGGGAGGACTTCTGGATGAAGCACTTGCCGCATTCGATGCACTCATATGGCTTCACTCCTGTATGAATCCTCAAGTGCTCGGTGAGGGTGGATTTTTTAGCAAAGCACTTCCCACATTCATCGCAAGCAAATGGCCGCTCGCCTGTGTGAGATTGCTCATGCCTAGTGAGGTCGAGTTTGTACGCGTAGCATTTCCCGCACTCGGAACACGAGTGCAGCTTCTTGTTCTTATGGTCCTTCTGATGGAACATCAAAGCTGCTTCTAGCGAAAAGTTCCTCCCACAATCCTGACATGTATATGGCTTCACCCACGCGTGAGCCCTGCAATGTTTGTGAAGCTCCGACCTCTGCCTGAAACACTTGCCGCAGTCGGAACAGGAGTACGGCTTTAGGCCCGTGTGAGTCCTCTGATGTTCCACCAGGGAGGACTTCTGTATAAAACTCTTCCCGCATTCGCAGCATGAGAAAGGCTTCTCGCCTGTGTGGATCCTCTGGTGGGCATCGAGGGTAAACTTCTTAGCAAACATCCGTCCGCATTCAGGGCAAGCGAATGGCCGCTCGCCCGTGTGGACCCTCTCGTGCAGGAGAAGACGTGACTTGTATGTGTAGCATTTCCCACATTCGGAACATGAATAAAGTTTCTTCTCCATGTGCTTGATCTGCCGATGCCTGAAAAGGCTTGACTTGATAGTAAAACATTTTTCACACTCCGAACACGGGAACGTCTCCCCTTCGCAAGGTAGGTGATGAATGACCGAGTAGGAGTGGTCAAAGGGCCAACCCCCCTGTGTAGAGGTGTGAGGTGACAGATCAGCATTGGGAAGTGCTGGACAGAGATTTGGGGTGATGGAGTTTTCTTCGGAGGAATCGGAGGTGATCTCGTCATCATCATCTTCTATCTCCGCATGTACTGTACTGTGCGCTTGAGTCTGACCACCTGGAGGAAACAAGAGATGGGAGGTTTCAGCCCTTTTTCATTTTCCTCTGGAGTTCAGATAGTACACAGCACTTGGCAAAAGATCATACATTT
This sequence comes from Rana kukunoris, assembly GCA_029574335.1. Taxonomy (NCBI): domain Eukaryota; kingdom Metazoa; phylum Chordata; class Amphibia; order Anura; family Ranidae; genus Rana; species Rana kukunoris. Next base: position 173,331,399 of record CM056056.1, on the reverse strand, counting down.
TTTTTTATTTTTTTAACAGAAAAGAGAACATACATGTTTAACCCCCTTAATCCCGGGCTTTTATACCCACCTCCATACTGGGCCTATTCTGGCACTTCTCTCCTACATGTACAAATCATCATTCTTTTGCTAGAAAATTACTCGGAACCCCCAATGGCGCCAAACTTCATTACTTAAAAATCTCCATAGGCGACGCCTAGGAGGTCTAGGGCTAGAATTGTTGCACACGCTCTAACGCACGCAGCGACACCTCACATGTGTGGTTTGAACAAAGTTTACATACATGGGCGGGACTTACGTGTGCGTTCGCTTCTGAGCGCAAGCTACCATGGACAGGGGCATTTAATTTTTATTTATTTATTACACTTTATTTTTACATTTTACGATCGCGTTTATTCAATAAGACCCCCACATCTCTCCTCCAGGCTGGAAAGCATGAGATCGGTAAAAAAATTCACAGATCTCATTCTTTCTAGCCGCAATTGCGGTTTGTTTACTTACGGGTACACGGGCGTGACGTCATCACATTGCGCCCGGGCCTCCGACGGTCATAGAGATGACTGGTGACCATCTGGACGGCGATCATCTCTCCGGGGCCCCGATGGGATGGGAGAGCCCGGAGAAGCACCGGGTGGTGGCGGGAGGGGGGATGTCCCCTCCCACCGCGTGTAAGAACGATCAAGCGGTGGAACCGTCGCTATGACCATTCTTACGGTGAGCAGGATCGCCGCTACAAGAAAATGATATTTGAATGATACCTCTAGGTGCACCCATCATTCAGATATGCCCGCACAAAATACAGGACGTCATATGACGTCCACCCTGGATAACAGATCCCATTTTTGGACGTCATATGATGGCGTGCGGGTCTTAAGTGGTTAAAGTTCAACATTTGCTGTTACTCAAGCACGTCTTAACATGTAAGCAGTGATGTATAAGACTCTGGCGACTGGCTGCATCTCTTTGACAGGCACATTGGGCACGCCGGCGCCGCACACCCCACACCACAGCCGGCTGCTGAGCTAGGTCAGTCATTTAACCAAGTCAGCAAATGTTGGGCATCAAAATCTAAGGCCGCGTTCACACGAGGAGACATGTCCGATGCGACAGGTCCGACGGACCGTTTTCATCGGACATGTCTCCAGGGATATTTTGGTCTGATGTGTGTACACACCATCAGACCAAAACCCCCACGGACAGAGAACGCGGTGACGTATAACACACCGACGTCCTCAAACAAGGAAGTTCAATGCTTCCACGCATGTGTAGAATCAATTCGACGCATGCGCGGGATTTCGGTCCGATGGTTGGGTGTACTAACCATCGGACATGTCCGACGGACAGGTTTCCAGCGGACAAGTTTCTAAGCATGCTTAGAAACTTTTGTCCGCTGGAAACCTGTCCGCTAGGCCGTACACACGATCGAACATGTCCGCTGAAACTGGTCTGCGGACCAGTTTCAGCGGACATGTCTCCTCGTGTGTACGTGGCCTAACACTTTGAGCTTTTCCTAAATCGGTTATCCAAAGCCGGTACTAAAGTATGTCTTGCAAATTATGTCTGTGCAATGGTGACCCCTATGCTAATATCTCATATTCTGTCAAGGTGGGGGGACTCCCCCACCCTGACAGAATATGAGATATTGGCATGGGGGTCAGTGATTGTGCATGTAGGACATATCACCTAGTAACGCCCCTGCAGATGCCCATCTGAGAACTGTAGTGGGGACTTTTTTGTTTTTTACAAAGAATGTTGTGCTTTATTATGCAGAAAGTAAATATACAGGATATACAAAAAGAGGTCCAGATCAAAGACACGGTACAGAATCGATGCATGGTCATACAGAGATAAAGCATATCAACAGTTCAGAGGGAGTGGAAAACACTGGTAATGCACGGTCAAGTACATACAATTGTCACATAGGCAAAGGTTTGGAATGACAAGGGACCAAATTACAACCCGGGGATGCCCGCGAGACCACATAGAATCAGGCCCAGAGCACACCAACAGCCGTGGAAGGGGGAGGGTGGAAGCAAAGGGTGGTAAACTTAGGTAGGAATGTCGTGACATGAAGCAGCGGTTCCCAGCCATGCGTCCCATATCTTACCATACTTAGCAGGGCAACCTCTATGGGCGTATATTTCTTTTTTATATGGCAATACGGCATTTACTGCAGAGATCCACTCACGGAGAGAAGGCGGCTCAACCTGGAGCCACCTCCGCGCCACAAGAAGCCTGGCAATAAACAAAGACTCTTGTAGGAAGACCTTGTGGTACTTATCCGAGTCAGGGTCCGGAAATATTCCCAACAGACATTGCTTAGGGCATAGCGTCAAAAGGGACCTCATCTTATCGTGGATGAACTGTATTACATGCGTCGTAGTGGGGACTTTTAATGGCAACTCTAATCACAGGTAGTGTTACTCACTGTGTCTCCTATTTTGTGGTGTCTCGTAGCAGTGACACCTATGTCGAAGTCAGGAGATCGGGTCTCCTCCAGCTCCTCCCACTTCACCTTCCTCACCAGTCAGCCGACCTCTAGTCTCTGCCCCCCAGCCATGCCGTGAACTGAATGGTCAGCTGTGAAGAGGCTGAGTGGGCGGCCGTGGGCTCCAGAAACAGCCAAGGTGGGCGGCCACAGGATCCAGGGACAGCCCTACTGGGTGGCCACAAAAAGGCTGGGAGAGCCCAGGATTTGGTGACCCCTGGCAAATCGTCATTCGACCCCCATGTTGAGAACCACTGATCTAGATAGTAACTTTAAATTACACTCTTAGGTAGCACAAGCCATTGATAGAACACATCAACAACACTAATAAACTGTTTAATGTGATCATTGGGTGAATAATAAAAGGGTTTTGGGCTCTTTCACCATTTACTCTTGAAAATACTGTATGTTGGTTGGAATCTGGCTTTAATTGTGTCCCCAGATAAGGATAATCTAGGACTGCTTGCTGCATTTAGTGTTTATTACTCACCTGTGCCGATCTCTGGAAGAACTTCCTCCTCTTTAATCCACACACGCCCCTCTTCCTCTTTCTCGGCTTTGAAATCTTTGCAAGTCAGTATGGCACATTCGAGGTCTGCGGGTAAAGACAACAGTAATATATGACAATAAAAAACAAAGAAAACGAATAACGAAAAGACCCACTTAGGGCCAGTTTCTCAAAAGAATTACGCCGGTGTATCTACAGATTCACCGGCGTAATTCGAATTTCCCACCGGCGTATCATTGTTTTCTATCCTGAAAACATGATACGCCGAATTTACGCTAAGATCCGACTGGCGTAATAATCTTACACCGTCGGATCTTAAATGTAATGTTACGCCGGCCGCTAGGTGGCGTTTACGTCGATTTCTCATTTGCTTATGCAAATGAGCAAGATACGCCGGTTCCCGAACGTTTTTACGCCGCCTCGTCGTCGTTTACGTCATTTCCGTTAGGGTAAGTTTAGGAAGGTCTGTCGTATGCCATGTTAAGTATGGCGTCGGGACAGCGTCGTCTTTTTCCGTCGTTTAACTAAGTCGTTCGCGAATAGGGCATTGCGTAAGTGACGATCACGTCGTTTTTACAACGTTTTCCGACGTGAGTTGGAGCATGCGCACTGGGGTTTTTTTCAGCCGGCGCATGCGCAGTTCATTCGGCGCGGGGGTGCGCTTAATTTAAATACAAGCCGCCCCCTTCGATTTACGCGGCCTTAAGCCGGGCCATTTACACTACGCCGCTGCAAGTTACGGAGCAAGTGCTTTGAGAATACGGCACTTGCTCTAGTAAGTTGCGGTGGCGTAGTGTAAATGGCTTACGCAACGCCGGCGCGGGATGTACGAGAATCTGCCTCTAAGTATTCTACACATCTATTGCTAAACATAGACTGGCCATCAACACTTAAGCCACGTACACACGATCGGAATTTCAGATGGAATAAAAATCCGATGGAACTGACTTCCATCAGTCTTGCATACACACTGTCAGACTAAGTTCAGACCGTCCAAAACATGTGACGTAAAACACTACGACGAGCCGAGAAAAATGTATTTCAATGCTTCCGAGCATGCGTCGACTTGATTCTGAGCATGCGTGGGTTTTTTTCTCCGTCGGAGTTGCACAAAGACGATGGAAATTTCCTATCTTTTTTTCCCCATCGTTCTATTTCTAAACACAGTTGGAAAAAAGTCCATCGGAAACTCCGATCGTGTGTACGCGGCATTAGAGTTCTCTTGTTCAGCCCCTGTTAGAGTGTTCATGGAAGAATCTTCTCTGGTGACTACTATATTCTGACAGACTTCTACTCCCGCAGCTGTCAGATCGACTGAACAGTGGTATGCCGATAGGACCACCCACAGCTGAAATATCAGCTGGTTCATCGGGAAATGGATACAATTTGCATCCTATATGGCCAGCTTTAGTATGAACGCCACAAAGCTTTACTTTGGGACTACGGTGATGAGAATATTTCATAAAATGTACCTAGGAAATGTTAAATGTTGTAGTGACTGAACAAGGAGGATCTGGGGCTCTTCTCTGGATTGATATTGCATTCACACCTGAGGGACGCAACGCGTTTGGTACCAAAGTAGCTTATGTACCTTTTTTTGGCACTGAGCCAAGTTAGTTTTTTCAGGTTTATTTGTTTGGAGTGCTCTTAAAAAAAAAATTGATTGTTGTAGTGACCGAACAAGGAGGATCTGGGACTCTTCTCTGGATTTAAATGAGGAAAAAGATAAATGGGAATAACAGGACTTGTAGTTTTGCAACAGCTGGAGGGCCGCCAGTTTGAGACCCCTGTTGTAGTGACTTAACAAGGAGAATCTGGGACTCTCCTCTGGATTTTGCAGTTTATTGCTCACTTGTGTGGATCTCCATAGGAACTTCCTCCTCTTTAATCCTCACGTGTCCTTCCTCCTCCTCCTCCTTGACTTTGAGGTTCCTTTGAGTATATCCGGGGTCTGTGAATAAAGAAGAGAGTGAAGCCCCCTTTACTGAGATGTATGAGAGACCCCAGAGGGTGTGTGGGGGGGGGGGGGGGGGGGACTGGTCACGTCTCTTGGCTGGTAACACACAATGACATGAAGTGAGGAGGAGAGTCGGAGTCTAATAGAGGCTGATGGCTCCCCCCCTGGGCACATACTGTCCCCCCATTACTGTCTACTGACAGAGGAGGGGGGAGAAGAAGAGATTGTTGTAGTGACTGAACAAGGAGGATCTGGGACTCTTCTCTGGATTGAGATTGCATTCACACCGGAGGGACGCAACGCGTTTGGCACCAAAGTAGCTCATGTACCTTTTTTGGGCACTGAGCCACGTGTGTTTTTGCATTTTTTTTTAGTTTGGAGTGCTCCTAAAAAAAATAAGAGATTGTTGTAGTGACTGAACAAGGAGGATCTGGGACTCTTCTCTGGGTTTAGTGTTTATTACTCACCTGTGCTGATCTCTGTAGGGATTTCCTCCTCTTTACATGGGTTGTCACTCATCACATGCGGCTCGTCTTCATCTTCCACTTTTACAATAATAAGATCTTTACCCTAAATAAATCACATAATATTCTGGATTATGTAGTCGTAATTGCTTATTAGTAAACAAACAAAGATAGTTTCAGTTCATAATTATATTTTAGATATAGGTTCCACCTACCCGATCCTCCTGAGGGATCTCCTGATGTTCCTGTGTGGAGTCCCGGGAATACAGAGGACGGGGACATCTCTCTGGGGGGTTCCCATTACTGGATCCATCTGTAGGAAACACACACTGACTGATTACATTGGGCCAGATTCTCAGCTGAGATACGACGGTGTATCTCAGATACACCGTCGTATCTCAGTTTTTTTCAATGGGTATCTATGCGAGTGATTCCTAGAATCACTTACACATAGATACACTAAAGATCCGACAGGTGAAAAACAATTACACCGTCGGACCGTAGATGTAATGACAACGCCGGCCGCTAGGTGGCCTTTACGTTGTTTTCTCATTTGCCTATGCAAATGAGCCTAATACGCCGATTCCCGAACGTTTTTACGCCGCCCCGTCGTTGTTTACGTAGTTTCTGCAAGGTTTTTCCGGTGTAAAGCAGCCCAAAGATGGCGCATCCTATGTTAAGTATGGACGCCATGACCTCGGGAAATTTGTACGTTTTTACGTCGTTTGCGTAACTCGTCCGTGAATGGGGATTTACGTTGATTACGTTCACGTCAAAAACACCGTCATAATTTGGAGCATACGCACTGCGATTTTACTATGGCCGGCGCGTGCGCAGTACATTCGGCGCGTGGACGCGCCTAATTTAAATAGGAGACGCCCCCTACCCTCCTATTTTGAATTAGGCTGCCCAATTTACGCTATGCCGCCGCAACTGAACACGCAAGTGCTTTGTGAATACAGCACTGGCGTGTTAAATTGCGGCGACGTAACGTAAATAACAAAAGTTACGCCGCAACTTAAAGCGCGGCTACGAGAATCTGGCCCACTGTTTCTATGTGCCGGATTCAGATACATCCGTGTATCTTTCCGGCGGCATAGCGTATGCTATTTACGCCACGCCTCTGCAACTTTTACAGGCAAGTGCCTTATTCAGAAAGCACTTGCTCCGTAAGTTGCGGCGGCGTAGCATAAATTAGCCGGCATAAGGGCACCCAATTCAAAATAGGCAGGTAGGGGGCGTAATCCATGTAAATGAATCATGACCCCACGTAATTTATGTTTTTTCTGAATGGCGCATGCGCCGTCCGTCGACGTATACCAGTGTGCATGTGAGAAATCACGTCGCAAGTAGTCAATGAAAAGGACGTGAACGTAATTTACGGCCAGCCCCATTCCCGAACAATTTACGCAGACGACGTACAATTCGGCGCTGTCCCGACGTCCATACTTAACATTGTCTGCGCCTCATATAGCAGGGGTAACTTTACGCCGGACTAACGCTTACGCAAACGACGTAAAATACGACGCCCGGCCGCAAGTACATTCGTGAATCGGCGTATCTAGCTTATTTGCATATTCGACACGTAAATCGACGGAAGCGCCACCTAGCAGCCAGCGTAAATATGCAACTAAGATACGACAGTGTAACAGACTTATGCCGCTCGTATCTTAGCTGAATTCCAGCGTATCTTGTTTTCTGAATACAGAAAAAAGATACGCCGGCTATTCTTAGTAGTTACACGGCGTATCTCTAGATACGCCAACGTAACTACATTCTGAATCCGGCCCCATGTCTTTATATCAGAGGATGTGTATCTAGGGGGATCCTCAATACAAGAAATGAAAGTCTCCTCTTACCCGGAGATGTGAGGGGCGGCTGATTCTCCATCATGACGTCCTTGTAGAGATCCTTGTGTCCTTCTATATACTCCCACTCCTCCATGGAGAAATAGACAGTGACATCCTGACACCTTATAGGAACCTGACACACACAATGATACCGTCACCATCCAGACACATCCCTTGTCTGTTACTGGATAATGTCCCAGAATTCCCGGCACCGCTCACCTCTCCTGTCAGCAGATCAATGATCTTCTGGGTGACTTCTAGGATCTTGTTGTCACTCTCAGATATCAGAGAAGGACGTGGGGACTTTACGGTGGGGCTCTTGCTCCTGCCAAGTTCATCGGACACATATGTGTGGCTGTTGGCTGTCACATGATCACCAGATGTCTTCTTTAGTACAAAAAAGTCCTTTGTATAGAGAAAAAAAAAAGACTTATTTTACTGTTTAAAAATATATGAAATCGCTTTGTGCAAACCAGGGGTGTCCAAACTTTTTTCAAAGAGGTCCAGATTTGATGACGTGAACGTGCGTGAGGGTCGACTATTTTACCTGACATTTTTTGAACCATTAAAAGTAAATGCAAATAAACTTAAACTAAACTAAAACGTGGGCCGCATTTGGCCCCCGGGCCAGACTTTGAACTCCGGTCAATTCTGTGTTTTATTAATAGAGATAAGAGTGATGTCATGTGACCGCCCAGAACCCTCCTCACCCCTCCGGTCAGGTCTGTGTTATATTAATAGAGATAACAGTGATGTCATGTGACCTCCCAGAATCCTCCTCACCTCTCCGGTCAGGTCTGTGTTTTATTAATAGAGATAAGAGTGATGTCATGTGACCTCCCAAAATCTTCCTCACCTCTCCAGTCAGGTCTGTTTTATTAATAGAGATAAGAGTGATGTCATGTGACCTCCCAGAATCCTCCTCACCTCTCCGGTCAGGTCTGTGTTTTATTAATAGAGATAACAGTGATGTCATGTGACCTCCCAGAATCCTCCTCACCTCTCCGGTCAGGTCTGTGTTTTATTATTAGAGATAAGAGTGATGTCATGTGACCGCCCAGAACCCTCCTCACCCCTCCGGTCAGGTCTGTGTTATATTAATAGAGATAACAGTGATGTCATGTGACCTCCCAGAATCCTCCTCACCTCTCCGGTCAGGTCTGTGTTTTATAAATAGAGATAAGAGTGATGTCATGTGACCGCCCAGAATCCTCCTCACCTCTCCGGTCAGGTCTGTGTTTTATTAATAGAGATAAGAGTGATGTCATGTGACCTCCCAGAATCCTCCTCACCTCTCCGGTCAGCTCTGTGTTTTATTAATAGAGATAAGAGTGATGTCATGTGACCTCCCAGAATCCTCCTCACCTCTCCGGTCAGGTCTGTGTTTTATTAATAGAGATAAGAGTGATGTCATGTGACCTCCCAGAATCCTCCGCAACTCTCCGGTCAGGTCTGTTTTATTAATAGAGATAAGAGTGATGTCATGTGACCTCCCAGAATCCTCCTCACCTCTCCGGTTAGCAGGTAGATGATCTCCAGGGCAAGATTTAGTATCCTCTCAGTTTTGTGACCTCGCTCCTTCTCCATCCTCATTTGGATGGTTTACTGTTCCCTAAAACAAATATCTATAAAAAAATAAAATCGGTCAGAGATGATAAAATATTAGAAATCGACAACACAGTGGCTCGTTGGTTAGTTCTGGTTCGAGTCGCAGTCAGGGCACTATCTGCATGCTCAGTCTGTGGTCGTATAAATTTCATCTGGATTCTCCAAAGACCCGCTGGTGGCTAACTGGTTCCTGTCTAAATTGGTTTTAATATGTGTATGTATGCGAGATAGGGACCTTAGATTGTAAGCTCTGACACATTTTACTCAATGGGCCCAATCATAGAAGGTGTATGAGTGAAGGAACCTACTATATACTGTGGCAATGCAGCTCTGTGGAGTTAGGATGCACTCTATAGGATCTGACCCTTCATGAAACACCCACCTCCTGGCTAATAAAAGGACAGGAGGATATAACAGGGATATCGAATGGGTAGCTCATACAGGGAGGGATTTCTAGCAGAGATATTATCAGCTGTGTGGGGATATGTCAGTGCTATATCGTTTACTATGCCACTTATTCTGCATTCTTTACTTTGCACCACCATTGAACCACAATATACTAAAATAACAACCCCCTTAAATGTAGTAACCCCTGAATGCATATTTAGGCCTCCTTGAATTCCCCCCCCCCCCAGACATGTCTCCTTGAACTCCCCCATGTGTGAATTCCCCACAATCGTACATCCTTGAATTTCACTCCTTAAACCCCCCCCCCCCCCCAATCATGGCTCCTGAAATCCCCTCAATCATGTCTCCTTGACCTCCCCATTTATGCATCCTTGAACCCCCCCCCCCAATTGTGCCTCTAGAAAGCCCGTCCCCAATTGTGCTTCCTTGAATCCCTCCTAATTGTTTCTTCATGTACTTCCCCAATGATGCCTCCTTGAATCTCCTCAATCGTTTTTCCTTGAACTCCCCCATTCGAGTCTCAAACTCCCCACAATCATAACTCCTTGAACACAGTCATTTGTGTTTTCTTAAACACCCCTCCATCATGCTTTCTTGAATCCCCCGAATCATGCCTCCTTGAACTCCCTTTCACCAATCATGCTTCATTGAATCCCCACTAATTATGTGCTCATGAACTTTCCCAGTGATGCCTCATTGAATCTCCCAATCATGTTTCCTTCAACTCCCCTATTGGAGTCTCGAACGTCTTGACAATCATATCACCTTGAACGCTGTCATTAGTGTCTCTGTGAATCCCCCCCCCAATCATGCCTCCTTGAAGCCCCCCAATCATGCCTCCTTGAATCCCCCCTCAATCATGCCTCCTTGAATCCCCCTCAATCATGCCTCCTTGAAGCCCCCCCAATCATGCCTACTTGAATCCCCCCATCATGCCTCCTTGAATCCCCCCAATCACGCCTCCTTGAAGCCCCCCCCAATCATGTCTCCTTGAATCCCCCCCAATCACGCCTCCTTGAAGCCCCCTCAATCATGCCTCCTTAAATCACCACCAATCACGCCTCCTTAAAGCCCCCCCAATCACGCCTCCTTGAATCCCCCCCCCAATCATGCCTCCTTGAAGCCCCCTCAATCATGCCTCCTTGAAGCGCCCTCAATCATGCCTCCTTAAATCCCCCCCAATCATGCCTCCTTAAATCCCCTACAATCATGCCTCCTTGAATCCCCCTCAATCATGCCTCCTTGAAGCCCCCCCAATCATGCCTCTTTAAATCCCCCCCAATCATGCCTCCTTAAATCCCCCCCAATCATGCCTCCTTGAATCCCCCCCCCAATCAAGCCTCCTTGAAGCTCCCCCAATCATGCCTCCTTAAATCCCCCCAAATCATGCCTCCTTGAATCCCCCCAATCATGCCTCCTTGAATCCCCCCCCCAATCACGCCTCCTTGAAGCCCCCCCCCAATCATGCCTCCTTGAATCCCCCCCAATCATGCCTCCTTGAATCCCCCCCAATCATGCCTCCTTGAATCCCCCCCAATCATGCCTCCTTGAACTCCCCCCCAATCATGCCTCCTTGAACTCCCCCAGTCATGTCTCCTTAACCCCCCCCCACCAACTGTATCTCCCTAACTCCTGTGCACTATAGTTGTCCAACAATCAGATTGAGTAATGGCTCTTGAAATGGAGGTTCTGATTGGTTGTCATGGGTAATGTAGATGCTTTACCCATTCATATGTCCTTGACCCCCCCCCCCATTGTGCACTTCTCTCAATTGTGCTTCCTTGAATCCCTCCTAATTGTTTCTTCATGTACTTCCCCAATGATGCCTTCTTGAATCTCCTTAATCATATTTCCTTGAACTCCCCCATTCGAGTTTCAAACTCCCCACAATCATGTCTCCTTAAACACAGTCATTTGTGTCTCCTTGACCCCCCAAAATGCTTCCTATCATGCTTCCTTGAATCTCCCCCAAACGTGCTTCCTTGAATCTCCCCCAATCGTGCTTCCTTGAACTCCCTTTCCCCAATCATGCTTCCTTGAATTCCCACTAATTATGTCTTCATGAACTTCCCCAGTGATACCTCCTTGTATCTCCCCAATAATGTTTCCTTAAACTCCACCTATTGAAGTCTCGAACTCCCACCAGTCATGCCTCCTTCAATGCCCCCCAGTCACGCCTCCTTCAATGTCCCCCAGTCACGTCTCCTTGAACGCCCCCCAGTCACGTCTCCTTGAACGCCCCTCAGTCACGTCTCCTTGAACGCCCCTCAGTCACGTCTCCTTGAACGCCCCCCCAGTCACGTCTCCTTGAACACCCCCCCCAGTCATGCCTCCTTGAACGCCCCCACAGTCACGTCTCCTTGAACGCCCCCCCAGTCATGCCTCCTCGAACGCCCCCACAGTCACGTCTCCTTGAATGCCCCCCCAGTCATTTCTCCTTGAATGCCCCCACAGTCACGTCTCCTTGAATGCCCCCACAGTCACGTCTCCTTGAATGCCCCCACAGTCACGTCTCCTTGAATGCCCCCACAGTCACGTCTCCTTGAATGCCCCCACAGTCACATCTCCTTGAACGCCCCCCAGTCACGTTTCCTTGAACGCCCCCACAGTCACGTCTCCTTGAACGCCCCCCAGTCACTTCTCCTTGAATGCCCCCACATTCACGTCTCCTTGAATGCCCCCACAGTCACGTCTCCTTGAATGCCCCCACAGTCACGTCTCCTTGAATGCCCCCACAGTCACGTCTCCTTGAATGCCCCCACAGTCACGTCTCCTTGAACGCCCCCACAGTCACGTCTCCTTGAACGCCCCCCAGTCACGTCTCCTTGAACGCCCCCACAGTCACGTCTCCTTGAACGCCCCCACAGTCACGTGACATCTCCTTGAACTCCCTCATTTGTTTCTTCTTGAACCCCCCAAACTGTATCTCCCTGACTCATGTGCACGGTTACCATTGTCGAACAATCAGATTGAGTAATGGCTCTTGTGAAATGGGTGTGAGAGCCATATGGAGGTTCTGATTGGTTGTCATGGGTAATGTAGAGGGCGCCCGATGGTCGTGTACCAATTGGTGAGGTAGACAATGTCAAGGAAGCTGCCTCTCCACTATAAGCAACATAAGTAAGCCAGCCTCTCCGGAAAGACGCTCCTGGTTATCATGTTGATCCAAAGGCTTCAGTGCTTTCTAAGTCACAGACCTGGAACAGATACGGATCAGGGATTCTGTCCTAATCGGCTACGTGTTCGCCCAGGTTAACGACTAATTGAGCGTATAAATTAGTCTATGGGCACAGACATCAGACATACAGAATTATATGGAATTTAAAGATGGCAGGTTCAAAACTTCTATCAGGGCAGGGTCCCTTTCATTAGAAGTGGGTACAATATTAAAATATGCTTACCTGATCACTGGGCACAACACCAGGCACATTCTGACCCTTTTAAAGCTCCTTCCTGTTTTCTCCTATGGACTTCAACAAAATGGCCTCCTGCACAGAGGACACTTCAAGCAAAGCACTCAATTATTTAGATTTTATTATATATATAATTATACATTTTGCAAAACGCAAAGGCTATGGTCTATTGCAAACAAAACTCTTTATAGCTTCTGTATTAAAAAAAATAATAATAATTAGTCAACTACAACAAAATGGCTGCAGCCCTTCCTGCACCAAGGGACGCTTTCAGCGCTTGCACGATGTTCCGTCAGATTAGGCGACCCGTCAAAACCTGTAAAGGAAGTGACGTTCCGTCACGGCAGATGGTCACACTCTCTATTGGTGGCTCTGGTAAAAGGCACCGCCTCTAGAAAATTATCCAATCATTCATCTGGCAACTAGGAAGCAGCTGAGAAGCAAGTGGAACGCACACAGCAGAAGTGTTAGAGCCATAGGGCGGAAGTAGGAAGAGTGCTATGATAAAAAATAAAATGAAACAAATAATAATAATAATAATAATAATAACATATTTTGCTTTTTGGTTAATAAAAGTATTTTTTATAGTAGTATCATTGTTAAATAATAATTAAAAAAATGGATGCAAATTTACTATATTTAAAAGCATTTTATTATTACTGTTTTCAAATAATAATCGTAATACTATCTGTACACAAAAATACCAAATAGCAAGAACATTTTATTTTAGATTATTTCTGTATCATTATCATTTTACAATGTTTTACCATATATTAAGAACAATTTGTTTATTAGATTGTTACTTCAGTTTAATTTTTAATAAAAAATAACTGATTCCTATTATTACGATAGAGCAAAGCACAACTTATTTTTAGTAGTAGTATAAATAATATATCATGTTAAATAATATAATTTTAATGCTAATTAACTGTAATTCAATCATTTATTTTCAGAATGTGAATAAATTATCACTGCCAATAATTGTATACAGTATTACCATATATTATTATTATTATATTGGCTCATACTGTTATTACTGCTATACAAATATACAAAAAATAAAATATATTAATGGATATACACACATTGTGGTTATTACCAGAGCTTTTTTTCTCAGAAAATAGGTGCAGGAACTCAACCACGACCCGTTCAGATTTCACAAACAGTAGAAGGGTCTTAAAGGGGCATTAAATACCAGAATTGCATTACATACAGTGTGCAGAGTTCAGGGGGTTACAAAGCAGTCACTTGTAAACACAGAAACCAGACTTCTGTGTTCACAAGTGATTGTGGTGAGCAGGCACCAAAGGGTCTGAGCCAAAGGTGGTGGAACTGAGTTCCACCAAGTTCCCCCAGAAAAAAAGCCCTGGTTATTACTATTATTACTGCTAGTGCTATTCAATAATATTAATACAAAAAAAAAAACAATATTAATTTGTAAACAGTAATATCATTAAAGCGGGGGTTCATCCAAAAATAAACTATCTGACATCAGCTACATCCCTCCAGAATACTGCTAACATCTGCAGTATGCTGTTTTTTTTTTTTTTCCGGTACTTATCGTTATACGAGCTCTTGTTATCCGGCTCCGAGCGGGGGGTTTACTTCCGGGTATAGGCGTTCCTAAGCGAAGAGGAGTTGATTGACACGCTGCTAAAGCGTGTCACGCCTTCCGAAAATACCCAAAGTGACACTCGGGTGTTTACGGCGCCTGCACAGTCAGCTCTACACGGCAGGCGCAGGCGCCGTAAAAGCCCAAGTGTCACTTTTCGGAAGGCGTGACGCGCCTTAGCAGCCGTCAATCAACTCCTCTTCGCTTAGAAACGCCTACTCCCCGCAGGATTCCCCGCTCGGAGCCGGATAACAAGGGCTCGTATAACGATAAGTACCGGAAAAAAAACAAAAAAAAACAGCATACTGCAGATGTTAGCAGTATGCTGGACCTAATGTCAGAAAGTGGAATTTTGGGTGAACCTCCGCTTTAAGACCATTTTGGGGCTGATTTACTAAAATTAGAGAGTGCAAAATCTGGTGCAGCTCTACATATTAAAGAGGAGTTCCACCCAAAAATGGAACTTCCTCTTAATCCACTCCACACCCTCTTACATGCCACATTTGGCATGTAATTTTTTTGGGGGGGAGTGGGGGCTTCAGTAGGAGTGGGACTTCCTGTCCCACTTCCTGCTTCCGCCGAGGGGCTGGTAAGGCGAGAGGCGTAATCGCCTTATTTCAGCCCCTCCCTGTAGGCGATGGCCTAGGACACTGACAGGTCCTAGGCAATCGCCTGTCCAATCAGCGGCGAGCCGCGCCACACGCGCATGCGCAGTGCGGCTCGCGCATGCGCAGTGGGTGCCCGGCCGTGAAGCCGAAGGCTGTCACGGCTGGGTGCCCACAGTCGGGATGGAGACGCCGGCTGGGGAGGGGGGGAGAGGAGCGGAACCCCGGTCGGCGCATCGCTGGAACGCTGGAGCAGGTAAGTGAGTGTTTATTAAAAGCCAGCAGCTACACTTTTTCTAGCTGCTGACTTTTAATAAACACGTTTTTTGGCTGGAACACCCCTTTAACCAATCAGCCTCTAGGTTTTTTTCTGTCGAAGCTTTACCGCGATAGCGGTAAAGTGCCGCAAATTTTAGCAAAGCTTTACTGTTGTTTTAGTGGGGCTTTTCAGGCCACTAGCGGGGAGCTTTTAACCCCGCTAGCGGCCGAAAAAAGGTTTAATAGCAACCATTTTGAGGCGCTGCCAAAAGCATTTTACAGGCGCTTCGGCAGTGCTGCGCATAAATTTCAATGGGCGGGGCATTTGGCAAACCACCCCAAAGATGCTGTTCACAGGACTTTTCAGAACGCCCCGCAAGAGCACCGTTCCAGTGTGAAAAGTCACACGGTAATGAATGGGGAGGCGGTTTTCAGGCGTTAGAGTAGGGTGACCAGACATCCCCGGTTTCAGGGGACAGTCCCTGATTGAGGACATGGTCCCCGGACCATGTCTGTCCCAGGTTTTGTCCCCAGATTGGATTTGAACAAGGGCTGGGGCAATTTCAAAGACAGTCAGTGCAAAATAAAAATAAAAATCTGAATTACACACCTCCACTCCGCCACTCCTACTAGCTTGGGGGGGGGGGGGGGGCATTTTTTTCCATTATCTGTGCCCCTTTCTGATGATCATCTGCTAGTCGGAGCAGAGGGAATATTTCATCAGTTTCGGGCGCATGCCCATTCCGCTCCACTTCTGTTCTTCTGCCTTGGCTCAAGTCCCGGCCAGCCTCCTGCCTGCTTATATCCTTGCCTTCCCTGGTGGAGTGATCTTTCTCTGCCCCCCACCCAGTAGGAGCCGGTGCCCGGAGAGTAAGACTTGACAGGTTTTGAGGCGGGCGGCAATGGGCATAGAGTCATTGATTGCCGCCATTACTTGTAAAAAAAAAAATATATATATATGTCCCCAGATTTCATTTTAAAAATCTGGTCACCTTACGTTAGAGGCTATTTCTAGGGCTAAAACGCCTGAAAAACACCTCAGTGTGAAAGCATCCTATCACACATCATGCAACATCAGCTCCCAATGTCGGAGCATTTGTCGCACCAGTGTGAACCTGGCCTAATTTAACAAGCTAGAAGCTGATTGGCTACCATGCACAGCTGCACCGTGTTTCCCCGAAAATAAGCCAGGGTCTTATATTAATTTTGGCAACAAAAGACACAGTAGGGCTTATTTTCGGGGTAGGTCTTACCATCTTCTCTCCTCCTCTCCCTCCCTGCCTGTCAGGAATCCCCATTGTGAACGGAGTTAAAAATGCTTGTAAAATCCTATAATCCACTCTATTACAGTATTATATAATGTACAATGTGTGTGCTTTTGTAATATAATTGTGCCAAATACATTTGTTATAGCGCCACTCTGCGCTTCTGTTACCCGCCGGAGCTCTATTCCCCACATTTATATTACAGAAACACATACATTGTACATTATATACTACTGTAATAGAGGATGATAGGATTTTACAAGCACTAGGGCTTATTTTCGGGGTAGGGCTTATATTGCAGCCCTCCTTGAAAATAACGCTAGGTCTTATTTTCAGAGTAGGTCTTATTTTTGGGGAAACAGGGTATCTGCCACACACAAGGTCTGTTACACTTCCCTCTATCACTTCCTTATCAACCTGAGATTCTACAGCCATCCACTGGGAGTTGTGATAGTTCCCTTCACGGGACACCTACACGACGAGGGACTGATGTTAACCTCTCCTCATCTGTATTCAGCAATGGAATCGTTGTACAATTTTTTTTATACCAGTATCATACTTAGCTACATGTTTTTAGGACTGCTTTTGCTACCGTTTGGTATTACTCACACCATTTTTACAGTTTATGTAGCTCCATCGATTTCATCTCCAGTGCAATATTTATTTTGTTACCTACTTGAAGACTATAAAAGTTTTAATGCTATTCCCATTGAGCGCTGCCTTTGTGTGTTTTTTGTATCCTGCTCTCCATTTTTCCAGTTGTTGGAGCTGCACTGGGAATCGGCCTGCAAGGAGATCAGCTAAAAGTAGCTGGATCTGTATGTGCGTTATAATTCATCGAAATTAGTAAATTAATCGATTAAAAAAAATAGATTAATCGAAAATAAAAATTTTAATCAGTAACAGCCCTTCAATATTTAGATACATATGAATCTCAGAATAACAATAATTTTGCGCGAATTTCGATTCGTAACTAAAAAATCGCAAGTCTAGTGTATATGTTGAAACGTATTATAAACTTGTCAGAAGGTTTATACGGAACCTGCCTAAATGACATTACTGGTGGTTTTAATGTAGTTTTCAGTTTTAACTAGGGTTGTCCCGATACCGAACATTTCCCCGAGTACTTGTACTCGGGGCAAATGCTCCGATACTTCACCGGATACCTGGGCAGTCAGGGTGATCAGTGCTGTGGAGGAGATTCAAGCACTGATCACCCTGTATAGATTTAAAAGTCTGGAAGCCACAGTCGGTCCTCTCTCTCAAACCCCCTGCCGCGGCTTTCAGCGGTGATTGGTGCTTCTCTCCCACACACGATCACCGCTAATTGTCCCCTATCCTACTCCAGTCCACATCCGTCCTTCTCCATGCATTTATCCCCCCTCTCTCCTCCATGTCCATGTCCCCCTCCGTGCATCTGTCCCCCTCCATGCTGCTCCCTGTCCCCCTCCGTGTATCTGTCCCCCTCTCTCTTCCGTGTGCCCCTCCGTGCATCTGTCCCCCTCCATGCTGCTCCGTGTCTCCTTCTCTGTGCATCTATCCCCCTCTCTCTTCCGTGTGCCCCTCCGTGCATCTGTCCCCCTCCATGCTGCTCCGTGTCCCCTTCTCTGTGCATCTATCCCCCTCTCTCTTCCGTGTCCTCCTCCGTGCATCTGTCCCCCTCCATGCTGCTCCATGCATCTGTCCCCCTCTCTCTCACTTTTCCCCCTCTGTAAATCTTTCCCCCTCCATGCTGCTCCGTGCATCAGTCCCCCTCTCTCTTCTGTGTCCCCCTCCGTGCATCTGTCCCCCTCCATGCTGCTCTGTGCATCTGTCCCCCTCTCTCTTCCGTGTCCCCCTCCTTACATCTGTCCCCCTATCTCTTCCGTGTCCCCCTCCGTGCATCTGTCCCCCTCTCTTTTCGGCATCCCCCTCCTTACATCTGTCCCCCTCTCTCTTCCGTGTCCCCCTCCGTGCATCTGTCCCCTTCTCTTTTCGGCATCCCCCTCCGTGCATCTGTCCCCCTCTCTCTTCCGTGTCCCCCTCCGTGCATCTGTCCCCCTCTCTCTTCCGTGTCCCCCTCCGTGCATCAGTCCCCCTCTCTCTTCTGTGTCCCCCTCCGTGCATCTGTCCCCCTCTCTCTTCCGTGTCCCCCTCCATGCATCTGTCCCCCTCCATGCTGCTCTGTGCATCTGTCCCCCTCTCTCTTCCATGTCCCCCTCCGTGCATCTGTCCCCCTCTCTCTTCTGTGTCCCCCTCTGTGCATCTGTCCCTCTCTCTTCCATGCCCCCCCGTGCATCTGTCCCCCTCCGTGCATCTGTCCCCCTCCGTGCATCTGTCCCCCTCGGTATCTCAGGATGGAGACCTGGCTCCTTTGTTTTCTGAATGGACAGAGTCAGTGATTACTGACTCTGTCCATTCACATAGCTGAATGAAGAGAAGCCGCTGTCTTCTCTCCTTTCATTTTCAGTTCAGCTGAGGCTGCTGAGAAAGGGACTGGGGAATCTGTGTCCCTAGTCCCTTTGTCTCAAAGGGGAGATGTCAGAGGTCTGTTAAGACTCCTGATATCTCACCATAGCCCTCCAACAGGGCTGATTAAAAAAAAAAAATGCAATAAATAATAAAAAAATAATTGTAAAAAAATAATAATAAAAAAAAAACACTGACACTGTCCCCACCCCCCAAAAGAAGAAAGCATTGTAAGAAAAAAATGTAACAAAACAAAAACAAAAAAATACTGGCACATGCCACTTTCACATGAGATTAAATTAAAAGTATCGGTAATCGGTATCAGTGAGTACTTTAAAAAATGTATCGGTACTTGTATTCGGTCTTAAAAAAGTGGTATTGGGACAACCCTAATTTTAACCCCTTCTTTACAGAGAGAATATTTATTACATATTGAGAGCCTATATTCAGCTTTGCCAAAAAACAAGCCCAGTGACCAGGTTCCATCAGTAAGTACAATACGTGTATATGGTCTTTTTTTATTTACAAAGAGGAAAAGAGAATGTAATTACGGTACATTTTAATGTTTTTTTTTTTCTCTTTGCCTTTTCACATTATCACATTTTTGGCAGCAACGTAACTGATCCAAGCAGTACCAGTAGTGGTAGTAGGATGGTTTACCAACCACCTACAGTAGATCCGGTCATGTGACCAATTCAAGATGGTTCCCATTGAACATTAAGCGATATGGATATACGGCTTTACATGGAAGACATTGCATAATATCTCTTCACACCTTTCTAATCCACGTTCCAATTTTTCTCTCACATTAAAGGGATGAATTTCCAACAGGCTTTGGATACCTTTTGAGGACTCGCCACACTATTTAGTGCCTCCAACCCCTCACATGATGGTGTCACTCTCTTATAGCTGCAATTTCAATATTATTTAACCCCCAGCAAGAAAGTATAACCTTGTTAACCACTTAAGACCCGGACCATTATGCAGGCTAAGGACCTTGCCCCTTTTTGCGATTCGGCACTGCATCAATTTAACTGACAATTGCGCGGCCGTGCGACGTGGCTCCCAAACAAAATTGGCGTCCTTTTTTACCCACAAAAGTAACTTTTTTTTGTGGTATTTGATCACCTCTGCGGTT
The DNA here is from genome assembly GCA_029574335.1 of Rana kukunoris. NCBI lineage: Eukaryota > Metazoa > Chordata > Amphibia > Anura > Ranidae > Rana > Rana kukunoris. Next base: position 173,311,377 of record CM056056.1, on the reverse strand, counting down.
TTTATTTTTTGCGCTATAAACAAAAATAGAGCGACAATTTTGAAAAAAATTCAATATTTTTTACTTTTTGCTATAATAAATACCCCCCAAAAATATATATAAAAAAACGTTTTTTTCCCCTCAGTTTAGGCCGATACGTATTCTTCTACATATTTTTGGTAAAAAAAAAATCGCAATAAGCGTTTATCGGTTGGTTTGCGCAAAATATATAGCGTTTACAAAATAGGGGATAGTTTTATTGCATTTTTATAAAAAAAATGTTTTACTACTAATGGGGGCGATCAGCGATTTTTTTCATGACTGCGACATTATGACACATCGGACAATTTTGACACATTTTTGGGACCATTGTCATTTTCACAGCAAAAAGTGCTATAAAAATGCATTGTTTACTGTGAAACTGACAATTGCGGTTTGGGAGTTAACCACTAGGGGGCGCTGAAGGGTTTAAGTGTGACCTCATATGTGTTTCTAACTGTAGGGGGCGGGGCTGGACGTGTGACGTCATTGATCGTCTTTCCCTATATCAGGGAACAGACGATCGCTGCCACTGCCACTGTGAAGAACGAGGAAGGTGTGTTTGCCCGTTCTTCATCTTCGGTGAGCAATCGCGGGACACCGGCGGCGAGCGGGTCCACGGGTCCAGTGGGCACGGTCCTGGAGCTTCGGACCGGGCTTAAAGAGACACGTATAGGTATGTGATTGTGCCCAGCCGTGCAAATCTGCCGACGTATATCGGCATGAATGGGTCCTTAAGTGACTTAAATAGACTTGGTTGTTGGAAAGAAAAGACAATTTTGGTGCAGGCAGTCCACTAGGCAGGCAGGCATTTTGGTGCAGGCAGTCCCTCATTCGCCCACTGCCCCCCAAACCCCCCTCCCCCCGCTGTCCTCTGGGAGACACACAGGTCCCAGAAGACAGCAGGGACCAGTGAGATCACGCAGCACGACTCGCGTTTGCGCAGTAGGGAACCAGGCTGTGAAGTCGCACTTCACTTCCTGAGTCCTTTACTGAAGATGCCGGCGCCTACACCTGGGAGGCAAGGGACAGATCGCTTTGGGTGAGGACATTGCGGGCGTCCTGGACAGGTAAGTGTCCTAATATTAAAAGTCAGCAGCTGCAGTATTTAAAAAAACTAAATTTGGGCGTAACTTCGCTTTATGGAGCCATATGAGGACACATAAGGATTGTTACCTTAGCTGACCCAATGCAATAGGAATGTCCTTACAAACTGATTATATGGCCAAGCCCACCAGGTTCTTTTAGGGATGTGTACCATCTTCCTTAACCACTTAAGACCCGGACCAAAATGCAGGTAAAGGACCTTGCCCCTTTTTGCGATTCGGCACTGCTTTGTTTTAACTGACAATTGCGTGGTCGTGCGACGTGGCTCCCAAACAAAATTGGCGTTCTTTTTTTTCCCACAAATAGAGCTTTCTTTTGGTGGTATTTGATCACCTCTGCGGTTTTTATTTTTTGCGCTATTAACAAAAATAGAGCGACTATTTAAAAAAAAATGCAATATTTTTTACTTTTTGCTATAATAAATATCCCCCAAAAATATATAAAAAAACTTTTTTTTCCCTCAGTTTAGGCCGATACGTATTCTTCTACGTATTTTTGGTAAAAAAAATCGCAATAAGCGTTTATCGGTCGGTTTTCGCAAAATTTATAGCGTTTACAAAATAAGGGATAGTTTTATTGCATTTTTATTAATTTTTTTTTTTTTTACTACTAATAGCGGCGATCAGCGATTTTTTTCGTGACTGCGACAATATGGCGGACACTTCGGACAATTTTGACACATTTTTGGGACAATTGTCATTTTCACAGCAAAAAATGCATTTAAATTGCATTGTTTACTGTGGAAATGACAGCTGCAGTTTGGGAGTTAACCACAGGTGGCGCTGTAGGGGATGTGTGACCTATGTGTTGTGTTTACAACTGTAGGGGGGTGTGGCTGTAGGTGTGACGTCATCGATCGTGTCCCCCTATTACAGGGATGACGCGATCGATGCTGCGGCCACAGAGAAGCACGGGGAAGCCGTGTGTACACACGGCTCTCCCCGTTCTTCCGCTCTAGGGACGGATCGCCGCACTCCAGCGGCGATCGGGTCCGCGAATCCCGCGATCCCGGTCCTGGAGCTTTGGACCGGGTCGCGGGCGCGCGCCCGTGACCCACGGCTGGGTACTAAAATCAACGTATATATACGTTGATGTGCCCAGCCGTGCCATTCTGCCAACGTAAATGTGCAGTAGGCGGTCCTTAAATGGTTAAAAGGTGATATCACTTTGAAACCAGTTCCTATTGGTTGTTACTTACCCAGTAGTCCTGTATATACCACAGACAAAGTTGGAATAAACATGTCCTCTAACAGAACTGAAATAAGCACGTGTCTGTCCTGATCATCTACCAGTCTGTTGGAAAATGGGTGGGGACCCTTGGAAAAGCACCTATATTCCAACTGCAGCTTAGTCTCTTTATCCCAGGGTTTGACAAATTTGCTTGGAATCTAGGAGCCAGCTCAAAAAGTTTGGAGCCAGAAAACGCGCCCCATCCCGCCAAGCTTGCGTGCAGAAGCGAATGCATTTTTGAGTAGCGCCTGCATATGTAAACGCCATTCAAACCACACATGTGAGGCATCGCCGCGATTAGTAGATCGAGAACAATAATTCTAGCCCTAGACCTCCTCTGTAACTCAAAATATGCAACCTGTAGAGTTTTTTAAATTTCGCCTATGGAGATTTTAAAGGGTAAAAGTTTGTTGCCATTCCACGACGCAATTTTAAAGCGTGACATGTTGGGTATCAGTTTACTTGGCGTAACATTATCTTTCACAATATAAACAAAAAAATTGGGATAACTTTATCGTTGTCTTATTTTTTTATTAAAAAAAGTGTATTTGTTTCCCCAAAAAAAGTGCGCCTGTAAGACCGCTGCGCAAATACGGTGTGACAGAAAGTATTGCAACGACCGCCATTTTATTCTCTAGGGCGGGTGTCTCCAAACTTTTTAAACAAAGGGACGGTTTATTGTCCTAAAGACTTAAGGAGGGCCAGATTGTGGCCAGCAGGAGTAGAAATTGTCTTAGCATCAGTGGGAGTAAACATTACCACATTTGGTATTGGGGGGGGGGGGATAGTGCCCCATTGTTGGTATCCTAGGGAAGAACAGAGCCCTCATTATTTGTGTTGGTGGGAGAAATGGTGCTCCATTTTTGGTGCCAGATGGCAGAGTAGTGTCTTGTATCAGTGAGAGGAATAGTGCCCCAAGGGCCGGGTAAAGGCAAGCAAAGGGCCACATCCAGCCCCCTGGGCCGCAGTTTGGAGACCACTGCTCTAGGGTGTTAGAATAAAAAAATATATATATGATGTTTTGGGGCTCTAATTAGAGGGAAGAAGATGGAAGTGAAAACACAGTGAAAAACACATTAGAATTGCTGGATTGCTGTTTTACTTGTAATGCCAACGGCCACCATAAGATGGTGCCAGATCACAGAAGGAAGCTTAAAGGGACACTAAACTCAGGATTTTTTTGTTTTTAAAATAACAAACATGTTAAACTTACCTCCACTGTGCAGTTCGTTTTGCACAGAGTGGCCCAGAAAGCTGTCTTCTGGGGTCCCTCGGCGGCTGTCTGGGCTCCTCCTCGCAAAAGCTTTCCATTTTCATGAGAGGGCGCTCGCACGCTGGAAAGCTTTTGCGAGCGCGCTCCCGTGATACAGCGGCGGCCGTAGCCGCTGATTGTATCACTCGGCTCCGCCCCCCGGCACACCGCGTCATCCGCTGTGATCGACAGCAGCGCCAGCCAATGGCTGCGCTGCTATCAATCCGCCCAGCCTAGCCAATCATAGGCCAGGCTGGGAACCGAAGAGGATGACGCGAATGCGCCCGGGAGTTTTGAATGGTAAGGTAAGTAAAACGGGGACTGGGGGGGGGGGGGGGGCGTTGCTGTGAGATGTTTTTTTACCTTAATGCATAGGATGCATTAAGGTAAAAACACTTTTACCTTTACAACCCCTTTAAGCCTGCAGAATCCTGTGTCTCCGTGCGCCCCCCACCTCCCCCGCCAGGCCCGGCCAGCTGGTAATTGAGGCCACGGCTTTGCAGCCTTCTGCAGGCCTAAGCTTCCCTGGGCGCCAGGTCATTATTTCTTGTCGCAATTGCGACCGGGCGCCCGGATTTTGTCAAGCCCTGCTTAATACTGTATATTCTTTTGATATTATTACATTTGTACTTCTTTCAGTCTATCCGTCATTACTCAATTACACTTTGTGTATTCACAATTCTTTGTGTAATCTCTCTTTGCACATCTCGAAAAAACGACACTATGATGTAAAACCAGTAAAAAATTTCAGAGGCAAAGAGGAATTTTTCAAGGATCTACATGGGCTAAGCTTGGAAGCAGCAGAAAAGTCTTTTAGTAAAGGCGCAAGATTACATTTTTCAGGCATGCTGGCTTTCTGAGCCATGAATAAGCTGAAACAGTCCCATTTATGGGTTGGCGTAAAGGTTTAGCTGAGGCTGGTAGTTCAGAGGTTCACTATGTGAGGGCTGTCAAATACAAGCCTTACCCAGAAACCATTACTCTTTCTCTGTAAGGAAAAGGATTTTTTTCCTGTCTGCGAACACATCGATGGTCTGGAAAAGAAAAATAGCAAACTAAATGTTCTCCCCTTTTAGACTATACAGTAAAAGTAGCTTTGCGTTCATGAATCCGTTCATGAGCAACAAGTTGCCCTCTTTGAGCAAAGCATTTCCCGCACTCAGTACAGGCATAGGGCTTCTCTCCTGAGTGGATTCTACGGTGCTCCACCAGAGTCGACCTTTGTGTGAAACACTTTCCACATTCAAGGCAAGAGAACGGTCGCTCACCGGTGTGAATGAGATGATGTCTATCCAGGTCCGACTTCTGCACAAAGCATTTCCCGCACTCTGGACATGAATAAGGTTTCTCCCCTCTGTGCCTTCTCTGGTGGTGAACAAGAGTTGCCTTCACCGAAAAGCCTTTTCCACATTCCGTACAGGAATAAGGCTTTTCCCCTGTATGAGTTCTGCGATGTTTGAGGAGATCCGAGTTGTGTCTGAAGCACTTCCCACACTCTGAACATGAATACCGCTTCTCCTCGCTGTGAGACCTCTGATGTTGGAAAAGGCAAGCCTTTGTCATGAAACATTTCCCGCACTCGGGACAGGAATAGGGTTTCTCCGCTGTGTGAGTTCTCTGGTGTTGAACGAGGCAAAATTTCTTAGCAAAGCATTTCCCGCACTCAGAACAAGTGAAAGGCCTCTCGCCTCTGTGGGCCCTTTCATGTGCCGCAAGGTCCGGTTTGTACGCAAAGCACTTCCCGCATTCTGAACATGAATATGGCTTCTCACCCGTGTGAGACCTCTGATGCTTGACCAGGCTCGACTTCCAAGTAAAAAATTTACCACACTCTGGACATGGGACCTTTTTAGGAAACCTACCAGATGTATAATGAGCTGTGATCTCTGCAGGAGAAGTCTCTTCATGGGTGGAAGGATCAGAAGATGGACTGGCATGATAAAGTACTGAATAGAGATTTGGGGTTGTGGGGTTTTCTCCTGGGGAATCTGGTGAGCTGTCATCCATTTCATCATCTGGAGAGGAACCATTGTACCTTCTGTATCGTCCATCTGTAGGAAATCCAAAATAAAGGAAATGTCAAAAGAGAAACCCAGGTCTAACGAAACAGAATGCCGCGTACACACGATATTTTTTCGGCATGTCCAAAAAACAACGTTTTCCCAACTTCATCTTTAAAGGGGAGTTCCACCCACAATTTCACTTTTTAAATATAAATCCCCCTGTAATACACAAGCTTAATGTATTCTAGTAAAGTTAGTCTGTAAACTAAGGTCTGTTTTGTTAGGTTGTTACATCATTAAGATTATAACCTAGAAATAGACCGTGGCCATCTTAAGTGTGGGCATCATGAAGCCAGACTGTATGACCTTCTGGATTTCAGCTTTGCATATCTTGCACATGCTCAGTGCTGCACAAGCAATGTAATAGGTTTCAGTCAGGTTTGCAAGGACTACTGGGAAACATGATGCCTATCCCAGAAACCCTTGCAAATAGCCTTGTGACTTAATAGCCTAGGCTAATAAGGAGGAGGAAGTAATGAAGGACTACAAAATAAAGGTATTTACAAGCAACAAAATAAATAAAAATTGTCCATTCTGAACACTGAGATTAGGGCATGCAGCACAGACAAACATAAAAAAATGGGTTGAACTCCACTTTAAAAACGACGTTGCCCACACACCATCGTTTAAAAAAAATGATGAGCAAAGCGCGGTGACGTACAAGAGGTACGACGGCACTCTAAAGGGGAAGTTCTATTTGCCTTGGGGCTGCTTTAGTTGATTCTGTGTTAGTAAAAGACGATTTGCGCTTTTCTGTCTGTTACAGCGTGATAAATGTGCTTACTCCATTACGAACGGTAGTTTTACCAGAAGGAGCGCTCCCGTCTCATAACTTGCTTCTGAGCATTAAAACATCGTTTTAGCCCACACACGATCATTTTTTACAACCCGAAAAACGACATTGTTTAAAACGACCTTAAAAAATGCAGCATGTTAGTTTTTTTTTTTTTCGTCTTTCAGAACCAGAAAAATGATGTGTAGCCCACACAAGATCACTTTAAATGAAATTTTTTTCATGCCGAAAAATGATCGTGTGTACGCGGCATAAGACCTAACAAGATAGACCTGCATTTTCATACTAAGAAAGAGAAGTAGCAGCCCCACACAATAACAAAAAGGTGGATTCTTTTATAAAGCATCATGAAATATCTATCTTGATGAGTTTATCCAGGGACTCTGTAGAAACCTGTGAAGACTGGAGAAGAGTTATCCCTACCTTATGGCTAATGTCCTCCTGAAAACACCAACCAATACATGACCAAGCAACAGGTAGAGGAGAAGAGCAACAGACCGTGACAGAGAAAATATGCTACTGTATATTGTGGAAACCAAAAAAAATAAAAGCTGTGTCCATCCACAGAAAATGTTACTATCGATACAAAAATAATCTGACTGTGATGTCTTAGGTTGGGTCGTACGGTTCCTCTTCCACTCTTGGCTGGTAACACACAATGACATGCGGTAAGGAGGAGAGCTGGAGTCTAATAGAAGCTAATATCCCCTGACTCCACCACTGGGCACATACCAGTGGCAGCTGATGCTCAAATTTTTTTGGGGGGTGCAAAGAAACTAAAAAAAAACAATTGCAGCCTCACTGTGCCCATCAATTGCAGCCTCACTGTGCCCATCAATTGCAGCCACTGTGCCCATCAATTGCAGCCACTGTGCCCATCAATTGCAGCCACTGTGCCCATCAATTGTCGCCACTGTGCCATGCCAAAAAAACACAGGCATGGTGCCATGCCATCCAACACAGCCACTGTGCCATCAATTGTCGCCACTGTGCCTTTTAATTGTCACCATTGTGCCATGCCATCAAACGCAGCCACTGTGTCCATCAATTGCAGCCACTGTGCCCATAAATTGCAGCCACTGTGCCCATCAATTGCAGCCACTGTGCCCATCAATTGCAGCCACTGTGCCCATCAATTGTCTCCACTGTGCCATGCCAAATGCAGCCACTGTGCCTATCAATTGTCGCCACCATGCCATCAATTGTCACCAATGTGCCCATCAATTGCCGCCAGTTTGCCCCCTCAAAAACCGCCAGTTTGCCCTGTAAAATGCTGCCAGATTGCCCCCTCAAATACCACCAGATTGCAAAAAAAACAATTGCAGCCTCACTGTGCCCATCAATTGCAGCCACTGTGCCCATCAATTGCAGCCACTGTGCCCATCAATTGCAGCCACTGTGCCCATCAATTGTCGCCACTGTGCCATGCCAAAAAAACACAGTCATGGTGCCATGCCATCCAACACAGCCACTGTGCCATCAATTGTCGCCACTGTGCCTTTTAATTGTCACCATTGTGCCATGCCATCAAACACAGCCACTGTGCCATCAATTGTCGCCACTGTGCCTTTTAATTGTCACCATTGTGCCATGCCATCAAACGCAGCCACTGTGTCCATCAATTGCAGCCACTGTGCCCATCAATTGCAGCCACTGTGCCCATCAATTGCAGCCGCTGTGCCCATCAATTGTCTCCACTGTGCCATGCCAAATGCAGCCACTGTGCCTATCAATTGTCGCCACCATGCCATGAATTGTCACCAATGTGCCCATCAATTGCCGCCAGTTTGCCCCCTCAAAAACCGCCAGTTTGCCCTGTAAAATGCTGCCAGATTGCCCCCTCAAATACCACCAGATTGCAAAAAAAACAATTGCAGCCTCACTGTGCCCATCAATTGCAGCCACTGTGCCCATCAATTGCAGACACTGTGCCCATCAATTGCAGACACTGTGCCCATTAATGGGGATGCACCCTGTGCGGAAGTGAGAGAAGGGGAATGGGCTTGAACAACCATGTGCTCAGGAACAAAAGAAACAGTTGTTGGCCGGACTTCGGAGAAGAAACAGCTTGTCGGATCCTGGGAGAAGACTCACGAGGAAGAACCAAGTTAAGCAGATCTTTGGTAGACTTACTGCTTCAGGGGCGGACTGACAACTCATAGGGCCCCCGGGCAATAGAAAATTATGGGGCCCCTGAGCTTACTGATGGACACCACGCCAGGAGGCAGTGCAGAGGCGGGGCAGCTAAAATCTCAAAAGCATGTCGGTTTCCGATATATCAGGGACAGATGTAAAAAAAAAACACAGATTTTTACATACAGTCCCTGGTTTTACTGAGCCTGGCAACCCTGATGGGGCCCCCTAGTGGCATGGGGCCCTCGGCAGTGCCCGAGTGACTCATTGGTCAGTCCACCCCTGTACGTGTTTATTTGTTGGGAAGGATAGGTAGCTTTTTTGTAATATCTGTCAGTCTTGTACTGCATCCCTAAAATTGTAATACTTTGTATGTGCAGCATTTTCATTTAGTAAAAGGCACATGAATGCACTACAGAGGGTTTAATTGCTTCTTTTGGTTTACCGCAAGGACCTCAAATAGACGCAAAACAATTACTCACCTGTGCTGATCTCTACACCAATTTCATCATCTTCGATCTTCACACATCGTACTTCATCCTCTTCAACTTTGAAATTTCCATCCAATGTGTCTCCCAGGACTGTGAAAACAAAAAAATGTAAGTATCACATGCACTGATCTACACTGCTCAAAAAATTAAAGGAACACTTTGAAAACATATCAGATATCAATGGGCAAAAATCTCATGCTGGATATTTATACTGGTATGGACTGGGTAATGTGTTGGGATCTATACTGGTATGGACTGGGTAATGTGTTGGGATCTATATTGGTATGGACTGGGTAATGTGTTGGGATATATACTGCTATGGACTGGGTAATGTGTTGGGATCTATACTGGTATGGACTGGGTAATGTGTTGGGATCTATACTGGTATGGACTGGGTAATGTGTTGGGATCTATACTGCTATGGACTGGGTAATGTGTTGGGATCTCTATACTGGTATGGACTGGGTAATGTGTTGGGAACTATACTGGTATGGACTGGGTAATGTGTTTGGATTTATACTGATATGGACGGGGTAATGTGTTGGGATCTATACTGGTATGGACTGGGTAATGTGTTGGGATCTATACTGGTATGGACTGGGTAATGTGTTGGGATCTATACTGGTATGGATGGGGTAATGTGTTGGGATCTATACTGGTATGGATGGGGTAATGTGTTGGGATCTATACTGGTATGGACTGGGTAATGTGTTGGGATCTATACTGGTATGGACTGGGTAATGTGTTGGGATCTATACTGGTATGGACAGGTAATGTGTTGGGATCTATACTGGTATGAACAGGTAATGTGTTGGGATCTATACTGGTATAAACAGGTAATGTGTTGGGATCTATACTGGTATAAACAGGTAATGTGTTGGGATCTATACTGGTATGGACTGGGTAATGTGTTGGGATATATACTGGTATGGACTGGGTAATGTGTTGGGATCTATACTGGTATGGACTGGGTAATGTGTTGGGATCTATACTGGTATGGACAGGTAATGTGTTGGGATCTATACTGGTATGAACAGGTAATGTGTTGGGATCTATACTGGTATAAACAGGTAATGTGTTGGGATCTATACTGATATGGACGGGGTAATGTGTTGGGAACTATACTGGTATGAACAGGTAATGTGTTGGGATCTATACTGGTATAAACAGGTAATGTGTTGGGATCTATACTGGTATGAACAGGTAATGTGTTGGGATCTATACTGGTATAAACAGGTAATGTGTTGGGATCTATACTGGTATGAACAGGTAATGTGTTGGGATCTATACTGGTATGAACAGGTAATGTGTTGGGATCTATACTGGTATGAACAGGTAATGTGTTGGGATCTATACTGGTATGAACAGGTAATGTGTTGGGATCTATACTGATATGGACGGGGTAATGTGTTGGGATCTATACTGGTATGAACAGGTAATGTGTTGGGATCTATACTGGTATGAACAGGTAATGTGTTGGGATCTATACTGGTATGGACGGGGTAATGTGTTAGCAATAAAAGGATGGCACATCATTTGATGAAAATTACCCACCTAATGATGCAGAAAGCGAGTCCATTTTGATGAAACTTCATTGCAACAACTCAAAATGGTCCTCAGTAGTTTGTACGCCCCCCCCCCCCCCCCCCCTCCCCCAAGTGCTTGTATGCATGCCTGACAACATCAGGGCAGGCTCCTAATGAGACGACAGATGGTGTCCTGGGGTATTTCTGGACCAGAGCATCACTGAGCTCCTGAACAGACTGAGCTACAACTTGGTGGCGTGGGATGGACTAAAACATAATGTCCCAGAGGTGTTCTTTTGGATTTAGCTCAGGTGAGCGTGGGGGCCATTCAGTGGTATCAATTTCTTCACCCTCCAGGAACTGGCTGCATGCTCTCGCCCCATACAGCCGGGCATTGTTGTGCACCAGCAGGAACCCAGGACCCACTGCTCCAGAGTAGGGTCTGACAATGGGTCCAAGGATTTCATTGTGCCATTGTATAGCCTGTAGAGGTCTGTGTGTCCCTCCATGGATATGCCTTCCTAGACCATCACTGACCCACCACTAAATCGGTCACGCTGAACGATGTTACAGGGAGCATAAAGTTCTCCACGGCTTCTCCTGACCCTTTCACGTCTGTCACATATGCTCAGAGTGAACCTGCTCTCTGTGATAAGCATGGGGCACCAGTGGCGGACCTGCCAATTCTGGTGTTCAATGGAAAATGCCAATCGAGCTCCAAAGTGTCCGGCAGTGAGCATAGAGCACACTAGAGGACGTCGGACCCTTAGGCCACCCCCATGAAGTCTGTTTCTGATTGTTTGGTCAGAGACATTCTCACCAGTGGCCTGCTGGAGGTCATTTAGGGAACTGGCAGTGCTCATCCTGTTCCTCCTTGCACAAAGAAGCAGATACCAGTCCTGCTACGGCCCTGTCCAGCTCTCCTAAAGTAACTGCCTGTCTCCTGGAATCTCCTCCATGCTATTGAGACTGTGCTGGGAGACACGGCAAACCTTCTGGCAATGACACATATTCAGTGGCGTATCTAGGGTATGGCAGCCATGGCAAGTGCCATGGGCGCCATTTAAAAGGGGCGCTGTTGAGTGGCTGGGCAGCAAGGCATTTACCAGGGTCTCTTCCTCCCTCCTCCCAAGCCTAGGCAGGATCTCCTTTTCAGCACCTTTGCCAATGGACAATGGCAGCGATATCGCTTGTTGCGTTTAGCCACAGTCCTCCCCGGTTCTCCCAGGCTCTCCCATTTTAACTGTTCAGATTGGCAGAGCACGATGAAGGAGGAACATCAGATTCTCCCTCTCCTCTGTGAAAACTGAGGCCTTAAGTGATGGAGATTTCATCACTTCCAGTATTGGTTCTGCATTTACCTGGCCTTGGAGGGCAGAGGAGGGATCAGGGGTCTAATAAACTCCAGATTTCTCCATAAAGAGGATATGTCACTACCCAAGGTATCACAAGGGATGATAAATATCACTAGTTTTTTTAGCTGTTTTTTTTTGTTAAGGTTATCTAAAAGATGGGTTTCAAATGTTTCGACAGGGGGCGCAGTTTCAGTGCTTGCCATAGGCGCCATTTACACTAGATACGCCTCTGCACATATTGATGTGCCATCCTGGAGGAGTTGGACTGCCCATGCAACCTTTATAGGGTCCAAATATTGCCTCGTGCTACCAGTAGTGACACTGACCCTAGCCAAATGCAAAACTAGTGAAAAGCAGTCAGAAAAGACGAGTAGAAAAAAAAAAATAAAAAAAAAAAGGAAACCTCCACCTGAAAAACCCTTCCCGTTTTGGAGGTCGTCTCATTGTTGCCCAGCTAGTGCACCTGTTGTTAATTTCAATTAACAGAAAAGCAGCTGAAACTGATTAACAACCCCCTCTGTATACACCCCTCCCCCTCTGTATACACCCCTCCCCCTCTGCTACTTAACTGACCAGATCAATATCCCAGGAGTTCTGATTTGAAAGTGTTCCTTTAATTTTTTTGAGCAGTGTATGAAGGCACGAAAGGAAAAGACCCATCATGGAACTTAAGCAAGCTGCACTACAGGGGGACCCCAAACACCTCCATCCCAAAATGATATCATGTACAAATGAACAGTACAGCCAATGTATTGGCATAACGTGACGTGAAGAGCCGGAGTCTGATAGAGGTTGAAGACTCCCCCACTGGGCACATAGGCCCGGATTCACAAAGCACTTACGCCGTCGTATCTCCAGATACGCCATGTAAGTACAAATATGCGCCGTCGTATCTGTGCGCCGAACCCACAAACTTAGATAAGCCTAAAAACAGACTTCGTCCCACTGACGTAACTTGGCTACGCCGGCGTAGAGTGGGCGCATATTTACGCTGGACGCATGTGGCTTTGATTTTCTATTCAAATATGCAAATGAGGGAGATACGGCAATTCACGAACGTACTTGCGTTCGGTTCGCGTAAGTTTTACGTTCGGCGTAAAGTTATTCCCCATAGATGAGGCGCAACCCATGCAAAGGTATGGACCAGGGAACACAAGCCTACCTATTGTACGTTGGACGTCTGTGAATATGGGCCGACGTGGGTCTGGCTGGGCGTAGGTTACGTACGTGGCGTACACAGTGATCCGGCGTATCTTAGGCAGTTGTTCCGACCTGGTTGTACGCATGCGCACGGGGATACGTCCATGTCCCAACACATGCGCAGTTCAATTTAAGTACTTGTCTGGCACCCGGCCCATCATTTGCATGGGGTCACGCTTCATTAACATGGATCACGCCCACTTCCACTTACGCCTACGAAATATACGCTATGCAGGCGCAGAGCTGGGAGCATTTGCTTTGTGAATTCCATGCTTGCCTCTCCGCGCTGCGCCGGTGTATCGTAAAAGAGATACGCTACGGCGGCATAAATATGCGCCGATGTATGTGAATCCGGGCCGTACTGTCTCCCCATTACATTCTACTGACAGAGGAGGGGGGAGGGGAGAAGAAAAGATTGTTGTAGTGACTGAACAAGGAGGATCTGGGACTCTTCTCTGGATTTAGTGTTTATTACTCACCTGTGCCGATCTCTGGAGGGGTTTCTTCCTCCTCCATACATGACTCATTGCCCTTCACATCCTTCTCTTCATGGCTCCCTGGTTCCACTTTAACATTTATAAAATTGTTAACCTGAATGGCACAAAACAACACACATAGTAAACTATACAAACTAGGGTTGTCCCGATACCACTTTTTTAGGAACGAGTACAAGTACCGATACTTTTTTTCAAGTAGTCGCCGATACCGAATACCGATACTTTTTTTAAATGTGTCCCCAAATGCAGCCATGTCCCCCCCACATATGTAGCCATGTCCTCCACATATTGCAGACATGTCCCCCACATATTGCAGACATGTCCCCCCCACATATGTCCCCCCCACATATTGCAGCCATGTATGTCCCCCCCACATATTGCAGCCAAGTCCCCCCCACATATTGCAGACATGTCCCCCCCACATATTGCAGACATGTCCCCCCCACATATTGCAGACATGTCCCCCCCACATATTGCAGACATGTCCCCCCCCCCCACATATGTAGCCATGTCCCCCCCCACATATGTAGCCATGTCCCCCCCCCCACATATGTAGCCATGTCCCCCCCCACATATGTAGCCATGTCCCCCCCCCCACATATGTAGCCATGTCCCCCCCCCCCACATATGTAGCCATGTCCTGTCCCCCATACCTGATGATGTGCAGCAAAGCCGACGCTGCTGCCGTTAATCCCGGTGCATGACAACGGCGAGCATTACAAGTTTTCACTTGTATACTTGTAAAACCCGCGCTGCCATGTTTAGACACTCCCCCTCTCGTGATTGGACGGATTCGTCCAATCACGAGAGGGGGAGTGTCTATACATGGCGGCGGCGCCGCCTTTACAAGTATACAAGCGAAAGCTTGTAATGCTCGCCGCTGTCATGCACCGGGATTAACGGCGGTATGCGGCGGCTTTGCCGCGGCTTTGCGGCGGTAGCAGCGGCGGCGGTAGCGGCGGCGGCGGGGGGGGGGGGGGGGGGGAGTATTCTATTTCGGTATCGGGGGTATTTGCGGGAGTACAAATACTCCCGCAAATACTCGGTATCGGTCCGGATACCGAGTATAGTATCGGTATCGGGACAACCCTAATACAAACTATAACTAACAGAGTCATGTTTTTAGTGGATAAGCACAGCTGGGCACACACGCTCTTTTGAACCAACGTCACAAATCTGAACATTTAGTGGGTGAGCCACCAGGAACAAATGAAGTCAACATACAATTCTCATATACCAAACAGTTCAGTGATTGTTTCTTCTGTCCAATTAGAGCTACACAATCGATCTCGATTCAACCCCCCCACAATCTCTATTGCAGAGTTTCCAGATTCTTTCATGTAACAAGTCTGCTTATACTCTGGCAGTCTGCCAAGTTTTTAACAACATTGTCTGTGCTAGTAGATAAGTGTACATATTGTAACTCTTTGTACTTAGATAAAAGGGATACAAATTATGTGTGTCAATGCAGGAAGTTTAAAGGAATTGTAAAGGAATTTTTTTTTTTGCCTAAAATGAATGTCTGCAAGGTAGACAGACAGAATAGTGTAATGATTCTGTTAAAAAACGAGTAAATACCTATTAAATTCCTTCATCTATATCACCTCCGGCGTTCTAGTTTCTGTTCTCTGCGGCGCTCGTTCATGTAACAACTACATTTCCCAGTATGCATTGCGGCACGCCCAGTAATTCACACCTCCTTGAAGTCTCTAACACGTAGAGACCGTCCTGCCACACAGATGTAGTTCCCAGGAGGGGGCGAGCACGTCACTGACCACCGCAGTAAAGCCTCCCTTCACGGTGGTGAGTAATAATCAGACAAGCAGGAAGTAAACAGAACAGAGAAGAAATAGAGCAACTTCCGAGCAAAAATTAACAATGAGGAAGTGAAAAGAGGAATGTCTGCAAATAAAGGATGCTTATTATGAAAAATAAATAAAATCCTTTACAACCCCTTTAATCACTTAAAGGGGTTGTAAAGGAAAACATTTTTTTTAGCCAGAACTTTCACCCACCTGAGGGTCCTGTTGGATCTTGTGTTTTTCCTGTGTAGGATCCCAGGATAATGGAGGAGATCTCTCTGGGGTATTTCTGTTACTGGATTCATCTGTAGGAAACATACAGAATCGGATCAATGTGATCTTCTAAACAGGGTAACACAACAACACGCCCCAAATAAACCCCTCAATGGGGGTAATTTATGAAAGGCAAATCCACGTTGCACGTCCGCTAAATTTTTTCAGGGGGGGGCGTTTCGGCAGCGGCGATACACAGTCGAATTTAACCCTTTCTTCAAACGTGCCTCGCTAGCGGCCGAATAGTGCAGCTAAAACGGTGGTAAAGCGCCGCTTTTTAGAGGAGCTTTACCAATAACGCGACCAGCTGGCAGTGTGAAATAGCTCTTGAGATAATTCAGCTTCACTCCATGCCCATATACAGTAAATATAGCCTAGAGAATCTACAGACCCCCCATCAGCACAGATGGACCCCCCCTTCAGCACAGTGCCTACTAACGATCGGTTCTGACCTATCGGTTAGGAAACCATCGGTTAAATTTAAAACAAGTTGGCTTTTTTTTAACCGATGGATAACTAACCGATGGGGCCCACACACCATCGGTTTGGTCCAATGAAAACGGTACATCAGACCGCTCTCATCGGTTTAACCTAACGCGGCCTTACTGTGCCCATTCTCACTGTGCCCATTGCAGCCTTACTGTGACCATTGCAGCCTTACTGTGACCATTGCTGCCTTACTGTGTCCATTGTAGCCTTACTGTGCCCAATGCAGCCTTACTGTGCCCATTGTCACTGTGCCCATTGCAGCCTTACTGTGCCCATTGTAGCCTTACTGTGCCCATTCTCAATGTGCCCATTGTAGCCTTACTGTGACCATTGCTGCCTTACTGTGACCATTGCTGCCTTACTGTGTCCATTGTAGCCTTACTGTGCCCAATGCAGCCTTACTGTGCCCATTCTCACTGTGCCCATTGCAGCCTTACTGTGCCCATTGTAGCCTTACTGTGCCCATTGCAGCCTCAGTGTACCTGTATTCTTGACAGGCTGTGGGCATCCATTTTTCAAAAATCGCGGCTTCCTCCTGGTTTGTGATAGGCATTTGACACTGTGTTCCGCTACCGCCTATCACAGAGGTCCACTCATCCTCGGACTCAGTTTCCCAGCAGGCACTGTGTTCAGTGTTCCACCAATTTTGGATCTTCTTTCATCCTCGGACAGGAGGACGTCCATGATAGACGGAACACTGAACACAGCGTCTGCTGGGAAAGTCTGAGGAAGAGAGGAGCTCTGTGATAGGTGGTAGCGGAACACAGTGTCAAACGCCGTTCGTGGACCCGGAGTAAGCCGAGACTTTTGAAAAATGGACGCCCGCGACCCGACAGGTACACTCACTCGAGTATAAGCCGAGGGGGGCTATTTTCAGCCCTAAAAAAAGGGCTGAAAAACTTGGCTTATACACGAGAATATATGGTGGTAAATCTCTATTCAGAAAATGGATGGGTTTATATACTCACACTATATTATATACTCACCTTTGTCGATCTCCAAAGAAATTGGCTCCTCTTTAATCACAACAAGTCCGTCGTCCTCCTCTGACTCCTCCCCCATCATGAACATCTCATCTTCTTCAACTTTGATGATCAGGCCATCAACCTGCATAAGACACATTGGGGAGGGGAATTTACTCAAATGGAAGCAGACAGAATCTGGAGCAGCTGTATGGCAACCAATCAGCTTCTAGCTTTCGTTTTCTAAACTTAACTGCTTGCCGACCGCCGCATGGAGATATACTTAGGCAGAATGGCACGGGCAGGCAAAAGGATGTATATATATATATATATATATATGTCCCCTTTAAGGAGCGACATTGTGGACGCGTCCGTTTCGAGCTCTGTGACTCCGACCGCGGCTCCCGCGGACTTGATGTCCGCAGGCATACCCGCGATCGTGTCACGGTGAGGAAGAAGGGAGAAATGCTGATGTACACAAGCATTTCCACATTCTTCCTAGTGAAAGGACAGTGACCACAGCTTCCTGTAATCGGAAGCGAAGATCACTGTCATGGCACACACAGCCCATCCGCCCTACAGTTAGAAGCACTCCATAGGACACACTTAACCCCTTCAGCGCCACCTAGTGGTTAACCCCTTCACTGCCAGTGTCATTTTTACAGTAGGCAGTGCATTTTTATAGCACTTATCACTGTAAAAATGACAATGGTCCTATTAATGTGTCAAAAGTGTCCGATGTGTCTGCCATAAAGTTGCAGTCACGATGAAAATCACAGATCCCCGCCATTACTAGTAAAAAAAAAAAAATTATAACAAAAATGCCATAATTCTATGCCCTATTTTGTAGACGCTATAACTTTTGCGCAAACCGATCAATAAACGCTTATTCCGATTTTTTTTTTTTTTTATCAAACAAAATTGGCTCCTTTTTTTCCGCACAAATAGAGCTTTCTTTTGGTGGTATTTGATCACCCCTGCGATTTTTTTGCGATATAAACAAAAATAGAGCCACAATTTTGAAAGAAAAATACAATATTTATTCCTTTTTGCTGTAATAAATATCCCCCAAAAATATAGAAAAAAAATATATTTTCCCCTCAGTTTAGGCTGATACGTATTCTTCTACATATTTTTGGTAAAAAAAAAAATCGCAATAAGCGTTTATTGATTGGTTTGCACAAAAGTTATATAGTCTACAAAAGAGGGGATAGTTTTTCGTTTCCAATATTTTTTATTAAGTATTCGAGAAGAAAGAAAAACAAAAAGGGGATTGGGGAGAGGGGTATACAAAGAAAATTGGGGGTGGGGGAGGGGAAGGGGAAGAAAAGCACTCACAGTCAACATCTGGAGGGCCTTTAAACAAATACAGCTTATTGCAAACATACACATAACAGTTACATAACACGTGTCCATGAGCACGCCCTCTAGGGCCATCTCTAAACAGGGATAACCAGCAACTTAGCACAGGATCACTCAATTGGAGCCCTATCTAGGCCCCGAGGGCCAACGTAACTTGGCCCATTACAGCTGAATTGGTAATGTAACCATGGTAGAGCAGAGAAGAAGGAAGAAGAGTGTAACTGTCCGCTTGTCATTGTGGATCTTGTTCAGCACTTGCTTCTGGGTGGAACCTTTCTGCCTCCCTTTTAGTTCCCGGGGGGAATGTTTAACTAGCAGGATCACAAAAACCACTCCTTTCTTCCTGTCTTAGAAAGAAAGTCTTTTCCTGTATTAGAGGCCACATGTTAGCTTTATGCATAGGACTTCATGGAAAATGTTTGCAGAAAATCTCTAAAGCTTAAAGTTTTGTACCCCCCTTGGCAAGTGGATCGAGGTATGCAGAAAAGTGTGCATTGTTATAAAGATGTATATGTTCTAGATGTAAACCGTGTTCATGCTGTTTGGTTTTAAACACAATATAATCCAAAGCACCTTGCATGTAACCATGTTTCTTTGAATGTTCAATGTAATTAGATGTGTGTGCAGACAACTGCAATTAACCCTGTAACCCCCTTTTGTGGTGATAACTGTAAATAAGTGTGTTGTATGTCATTTACAGTTTTCACGGTGCAACAGTGCGATGGTGCTACGGTGCTTACGATATTCATGTTTACGGTGCTCAAGGAGATAAAGAGAACAATATTCAACCCTGCTGCGCACCTTTGTCGCAAAAGAATAAAACTACTGCACCCGTCAGAAGCTCTCCTCTTGTTATTTATTCGATGCCATAGGGGCCGTAACAGTGAAAACTCGTCGCTGCGGTGGAGACTCGTCGCTGCGGTGGAGACTCGACATCACCGGCTGCGTCGCTGTCCTCATCAAACCGTGAGTAAGGCTTCCCAACGCCTCGCAGGACACGTGCGGACGCCATCTTGGCGACAGAGACTTGACTGAAAAGAAAACTTGTCACGTGGACTTTTAAATATAGCGGGCTCTTTATATGTGATCCTAAAGCCGCCCTTGACTAGTATGCGAGCCAAATAGTTAATATTTTGCTAAATCAAGTTATTACATTCGTGTTTAGAGGCCTAGTGTCAGATTTAAAGCAATGCTATCTTCCAAGTTCCTAATCCACTAAACTGCAGTTAGTTACGCAAGGGTTAATTGTCTGGTTAGAAAGTGTCAGCAGTATATTCGTTTAAAACATTTTGTCATACTGTGTGCATTGGTTGCTAATCTTTAGTTACAAGGGTAAATGCCTGTTTTCTGTCGTAGCCCTTAGGAGCAAGTTTGAGCCAACACTCATTCAAGTTAGGTTTCAGGCACACACACTATTGAAAGGCACAGGCACACTAGAACAAAATGCTGTCACCTGCTGAAGAAACAGACAAACCCACAGAGTCACAACAGGTGCGATCCAGCTCCAGAGAGCGAATCCTAACAGAAAAAGGCAAAGAAATGCACGAAGGAACAGTTAAGAGAAATGAAAAGGCATTCAACAGGGTGTACAACTCCTGGAAGGAGATAGCAAAGGAATCTAGGACAAAGTTAAAGGATTTCTGCTCAACTGAAGACCTTAATACAAGATTGAAAGAGGTTAAAGCCAAAGAAGCGTTAGTACACCAACAGTATGAGTCTATGTGCCGAAATAATTCCACTACCCCGCACATTGTTAAGAGAATGGATGCATGCACCGCGTTAACGGCTGAAATCTGCAACCTCATCAGCAAGCGGCTAGAGAATGTAGATGAAATCTTTAACGATCAACTTGAGAAGGAAAAGGTGAGAATGGTGCTTAATAAAGAAGATCATGAGTCAGTCTTTGGAAACTCAGAAACAGAAACTGTCCTCTCAGAGTCATTACCAGACTCCAGCGCAAGCTCGAGAGCCACTTCCAGATCTAGCAAACGCGCAGACGCAGAAGCAGATCTTGCAGCCAAGATAGAACAGGCAAAGGCAATGCAACAGATGCGCGAGGAGCAAGCTAAGCTGAACAAACTAGAGGCAGAAATTAAACTGAAGTTGGATGAGGAAAAGACAAGACTACAACAGCTACAAGCAGAAAATGAAGTCAAGGTAGCTGCAGCTAGAGTGAAAGCCTACGACGCCTATGATAGTCTTGAATTTTACGAACAGGAGACAGACCACCAGGTGCAATACCTCTACCAAAATAATGAACCTAGAACCTCATTGAATCCAAAGGCTGTGCCATTTAAACCTTCAAATACACCACTTGAGGTGTCAAGACCAAAGGAAGAAATTAGTCTGACCCCAGAACTTGCAAGTCTGCTTATCTCCAACCGTCTCCCTATACCTGAACCGACTGTATTTACAGGTGATCCTTTGAAGTTCATAGATTGGAAGATATCCTTTATGGCGCTGATTGATCAGAAACCAATCCCTGTGTGCGAAAAAATGCTGTACCTGAAGAGATATCTCGGTGGTGAAGCTCAAAGGGCAGTGGAAGGGTTCTTCTACCGAAATTCAGAAGACGCCTATCTGGGTGCTTGGGGAATCCTACAGGACAGGTATGGAGGTCCATTCATAGTGCAAAGAGCCTTCAGAGAAAGGTTGGCTAAATGGCCAAAGATATCAGCAAATGACCCTGTAGCATTAAGAGAGTTTGCGGATTTCCTTCAAGGTTGTGTGGAGGCCATTCCTCATGTTAAAGGCCTAGCTATTCTAAATGATTGTGAAGAAAACCACAAGCTTCTCAAGAAACTGCCTGAATGGATCGTACGCAGATGGAGTCGCATCGTTGTGGACGAGCTTGACAAGTCTCAAGAATACCCAACCTTTGCTCGTTTCACAGAGTTCCTGCAAAGGGAAGCTAAGATTGCATGCAACCCCATTGCCTCTCCTTTCCTCCTCAGTACCAAGACTACAGATGAGAGAATCCCCAAGAGAGCCAAGGCGCTCAACACAAGCACTCAAATGAAGCCCTCTACCTTCAACGTTCCAAAGATTTCAGCTTCAAGACCAAAACCACCTTGCCTAGTCTGCAAAGACGAAACACACGGTGTCGCTAAATGTCTGACCTTTGCTGCAAAGACCATGGATGAAAAGAAGGCCTTTATTCACGAAAACCATCTCTGTTTTGGTTGCCTAAGAAAGGGCCACACTACAAAGGACTGCAAAGGAAGGCACACGTGTAGCATATGCAGTCGACGTCATCCAACCTGTTTGCACATACAGAGAAACACTGAGCCTGTCAAAACATCAAACGATGATCCAGTAGACATGGAAAGTAAAGCGAACGACAATGTTCCCAAAGTTATGTCCCATACCTTGACAAGACATACTTCTGCCACATCCTGCATTGTTCCAGTTCTGTTGTCAGCTACGACGGAGCCTCAGAGGGAAATCCTCACTTATGCCCTACTTGACACACAGAGTGATTCAACCTTTATTCTGGCAGACCTGGTATCGAAATTAAGTGTGAGCACCAAGCCATTACAGCTAAAGCTCAGCACAATGACAGCTGTTGACACAGTTATATCAAGCCAAATTGCTCACGGTCTGCAAGTGCGTGGCTTCAACTCTAAAGCTCAAGTCCAACTCCGTCAAGCCTATACAAGAGATTTCATTCCAGTAGATAAGTCTCACATCCCCACTAAGGAGACTGCACTCCAGTGGTCACACCTCAAACACTTGGCAAACAAGTTACAGCCACTTCAAGACTGTGAAGTAGGACTACTGATCGGTTATGACTGCCCATCAGCACTGGCTCCCTTGGAGGTTGTTATCGGCTCCGAAAATGAACCCTTCGCTCAAAGGACTATGCTCGGCTGGAGCATTATAGGATCAGCAAATCCACATCTTGATAGACAGGGTAGCCATAGCTTCGTACACAGAGTCGCAGTAAAGGAAATGCCAATGCCGACGGTCACTGATGTGTTAAAGGTTTTAGAAATGGACTTCATTGAAAGAAATTATGAAGATAAGTACGTGTCTCAAGACGATGTTCGCTTCTTGCAGTTTCTCTCGGAAACTATAATGAAAAGGAAAGATGGACACTACGAGATGCCATTACCCTTCAAAGACAACAGTCAACTGGCTCTACCAAACAATAAGAGGCTGGCCCTTATTCGACTTCATCATCTAAAGAAAAGACTAAAGGCAAATAGACAGTACCATGAACACTACACTGCATTCATGGAAGAAACAATCAGAAAGGGTGATGCAGAACCAGCCCCTTCATTATCAGAGGAAGAGACAGTGTGGTACATCCCACATCACGGGGTTTATCACCCCAAGAAGCCAGACAAGTTAAGAGTTGTCTTCGATTGTTCAGCAAAGTTCAAAGGCATCTCCCTAAACGATACCTTGTTGACAGGTCCTGACCTGATAAATTCTCTAGTGGGAGTCCTCTGTCGCTTCAGGAAGGAAGCAGTTGCTGTGATATGCGACATTGAAAAGATGTTCCATCAATTCTACATCCCCACAGAAATGCGCAATTACTTAAGGTTCCTTTGGTGGGAGAACGGTCAGTTGGAAACAGAACCAAAAGAATTCAGAATGGCAGTCCACCTTTTCGGTGCCAGTTCCTCTCCAGGATGTGCCAATTTCGGCCTTAAGTATCTTGCACGACAGTACAAGTCAGAATATCCCTCAGCATCAGCCTTCATCGAGAAGAACTTTTATGTCGATGACGGCCTAACCAGCGTTCCAACAGTCAGTGAAGCTTCGAATCTAATCCTTGAAACTCAAAGATTATGTAAAAATGCTGGCCTACGACTGCATAAGTTCAACTCTAATAGAAGGGACGTCCTGTCCTGTATAGCTCCGTCAGAAAGAGCAACAACTAGTGTACCTGTCAAACTTGACCCAGACTCAACAACAGAAGGACAAGTACTGGGCATTCAGTGGTCAATTGAAAACGACACCTTCAGTTTCAGTGTTGACATAAAGGATCAACCCTCAACTCGTCGTGGTATCCTGTCGGTCGTAGCTTCTCTCTATGATCCTCTAGGCTTCATAGCCCCCTTCATACTGAGTGGCAAGTGCATTCTCCAAGAGCTTTGCCGCAGGGGCATCAGTTGGGATGAACCACTTCCTGAGAGCTTATGTCCACGGTGGGAGGCTTGGATGAGTAGTCTGCAAGCTTTAAGGGAAATCAAGATACCCAGATGTTACCATCCCCCAGACTTCGGTAACAGAATGAAAGTGGAACTACACCACTTTTCCGATGCCAGCAACATAGGATATGGTGCCTGTTCGTACCTTAGGTACAAGAATGACAGAGACCAAGTCCATTGCAGCCTCGTAATGGCTAAAGCGAGAGTCGCACCAACGAAGATTGTGAGCATCCCAAGGCTTGAACTCTCAGCTGCTGTCACCGCAGCAAGGTTGAGTGTCATGTTAAAGGCAGAACTTGAAATAGAAATTGACAAAGAATTCTTCTGGACAGATTCCCAAGTAGTCTTAGCCTATATCAATAATGAAGCAAGAAGGTTTCACGTGTTTGTAGCCAATCGTGTTCAACTCATAAGAGAGATTACAGACCCAACTCAGTGGCACTATGTGGATAAGACACAAAACCCAGCCGACCATGCATCCAGGGGTCTACATGTAGCAGATATCCCCCCCTCAAGCTGGTTATCTGGTCCTAGTTTCCTTTGGAAAACTGAAGTGCACGCATCTTCAAGATCTTCGGCAGAACTAATTGTAGGTGACCCTGAAGTCAAACCCATTACAACCCTTGCATCACAAGCCAGTGAACAAACTGATATTCTAAACCGTCTGAGCAGGTTCTCCAGTTGGTTAATGCTCATTAAGGTGATTGCAAGAATCAGGAGAATAAAAGGGAAGACGCATCACTGCAGCAACCTTGTGTCTGTGGAGGAACGTAAGAAGGCCGGGGAGGTAGTGATAGGTTTGGTTCAACAGCAAGCTTTCCCCCAAGAGCTAAAACTTCTTCAAAGAGGAGATAGTTTTCCAAGTTCAAGCCCTCTTAGCTGCCTTGATCCCATTCTGGTTCAAGGACTTCTTCGTGTTGGTGGAAGGCTGTCAAGATCAACTCTTAGTCAAGAAACGAAGCACCCAGTCATCCTCCCAAAAGAAGGGCACATTACTCAGTTAATCCTGTCCCACTATCATGCAGCCACCCATCACCAGGGCCGCAGCCAAACTCTAACAGAACTCAGAGCAAATGGATTTTGGGTGCTTGGCGGAAGCAAGTCAGTTGCTAAGTTAATACATAAATGTGTACAGTGTCGAAAGCTACGTCGTCCCACAGAGGAGCAGCGTATGTCAGAGCTCCCCGAAGAACGAGTAGAAGTTTCAGCTCCCTTTACATACTGCGGTATGGACTGTTTTGGTCCCTTTATCACCAAACAAGGTCGAAAGGAATACAAGAGGTATGGTCTCATCTTCACATGCTTCTCCTCACGTGCAGTCCATATCGAGATGCTTGAAGATTTATCTACAGATTCCTTCATCAATGCCTTAAGGTGCTTCATCAGTTTAAGAGGAGCCGTTTGCCAACTTCACTGTGACCAAGGCACAAACTTCATAGGAGCAAAGAACGAACTTAAAGAAGCCCTGAAGCAATGTGACACAAAGGCACTAGAAACTTTCCTAGCTGATAAACAGTGTGAGTTTATCTTCAACGCTCCTTCCGCAAGTCATGCAGGTGGAGTCTGGGAACGTCAAATTAGAACTATTCGTAATGTGCTAAATGCTACAACAGTCCAATGTTCAAGTAGACTAGACGATGCTTCTCTTAGAACGCTATTTTATGAAGCTATGGCCATTGTTAACAGCCGTCCTTTAACTGTCGATGGAATCAATGACCCCAAGGCACCAGAACCTCTAACTCCAAACCACCTCATCCTGATGAAATCCAAGGTTGCATTACCTCCACCTGGGAAATTCGTAAAGGAAGACGTATATGCAGCTAAACGGTGGCGTAGAGTACAGTATTTAGCAGAACAATTCTGGAGTCGGTGGAAAAGAGAATACCTAATGAGCGTTTCCACAAGACAGAAATGGCACACACCTCGACGTAACCTCAAAGTAAATGACATTGTCATAATCAAAGAAGATATGTCTCCCAGATGCCAGTGGCAACTAGGACGTGTAATTGAAACTACAATAGAAAAGGATGGTCTAGTTCGTCGTGTCAAGGTGTTAGTAGGTGACAGAAGATTGCAAGATAAGAAACACTATGTATCAAAACCTTCACTTATTGAACGTCCTATTCAAAAGCTAGTAGTCCTCATAGAAAGCAAATAAGTTCAGTTTTAGTGATACACTAGCATACCACCACACGAGACGGTAGCCAGTTACAGAGGTACCTATAGGCTAAATTGTGTATGATGTACCATGTTTTATAGCGGCCTTAGTTATGTTCTGTAAATTATGTATGACTTTTAAGTTATATTCATCATAACATAATTTGGTGGGAGTGTAACTGTCCGCTTGTCATTGTGGATCTTGTTCAGCACTTGCTTCTGGGTGGAACCTTTCTGCCTCCCTTTTAGTTCCCGGGGGGAATGTTTAACTAGCAGGATCACAAAAACCACTCCTTTCTTCCTGTCTTAGAAAGAAAGTCTTTTCCTGTATTAGAGGCCACATGTTAGCTTTATGCATAGGACTTCATGGAAAATGTTTGCAGAAAATCTCTAAAGCTTAAAGTTTTGTACCCCCCTTGGCAAGTGGATCGAGGTATGCAGAAAAGTGTGCATTGTTATAAAGATGTATATGTTCTAGATGTAAACCGTGTTCATGCTGTTTGGTTTTAAACACAATATAATCCAAAGCACCTTGCATGTAACCATGTTTCTTTGAATGTTCAATGTAATTAGATGTGTGTGCAGACAACTGCAATTAACCCTGTAACCCCCTTTTGTGGTGATAACTGTAAATAAGTGTGTTGTATGTCATTTACAGTTTTCACGGTGCAACAGTGCGATGGTGCTACGGTGCTTACGATATTCATGTTTACGGTGCTCAAGGAGATAAAGAGAACAATATTCAACCCTGCTGCGCACCTTTGTCGCAAAAGAATAAAACTACTGCACCCGTCAGAAGCTCTCCTCTTGTTATTTATTCGATGCCATAGGGGCCGTAACAAAGAGGAAGAAAGAAAGGTAGGAGAAGAGGGAGGAAAAAAGAGCAAGAGAGAGAAGAGGGGGATGGTGCATGCCCACCGTGATCTAAAGAGGGTGAAGGCCCTAGCATTAATACGAGTCAATGTACGTTTGTGAGGTAAGCGATCCAGGGATCCCACACCTTGTCAAAAACCTTGACTTTATCATTCAGGGTGGCTGACAACCTCTCGTTCACCATGATCCACGACAATTTAGACTTCAAAAGGCCAAAGTGGACCATGGGGGGTCTCCATGACTTGGCGATGGAAATTCTGGCTGCCACAAATATAAAAGCTATCAGTTTTTTCAGGTACTTTGACGTGCCCTCTACCGGGCGTCCCAGCAGTGCATGCAGAGGCGACTTAACCAGGTTCATCTGGGTCAAAGAATATATAAAGTTATAAGTGCATATCCAAAACCGCTTCACCTTTTGGCATGTCCACCAAATGTGGTACATGGAGGCGTCCTCATTGCACCCCCTAAAGCACAGCGGGGACGCCCCCTGAACAAATGTGGCTATTCGCGCAGGGACCACGTACCATCGCAACAACACTTTGTAATTAGCCTCAATTAAAGAGGTATTAATATGGGATTTAGACGCCCCCTGTACCAGTTTACTCCATTCCGCCATTTCCAGTTCCGTGCCAAGATCCCACTTCTGCATATAAACCAGCTTTTGAGTATTAGAGAACAACAAATGATAGATTATAGATATGTGACCGGAGTGTTTGTCAAAGGTTCTGCAAAGTTGTTCCATAGCCGTAGATGTGGAGAGGTCAGAAGTACGGTTCAAAGTCCCCAGGAAATGGGCAAGTTGAGCGTATCGAAAGTATTCAGCATTTGGAAGACCATACCTCTCCTGTAGAACCGATTTTGACAAAGCTCCCTTGTGGTCGCAGAGATCCGCTATCCTCAATAGGCCCTTATTGATCCACCAATTAAAATCCTGGGGTCGGAGACCCGGGGTAGAGGGGATAGTTTTATGGCATTTTTATTAATATTTTTTTTTTTACTAGTTATGGCTGCGATCAGCGATTTTTATTGTGACTGTGACATTATGGCAGACACTTCGGACACTTTTGACACCATTGTCATTTTTACAGCAATCAGTGCTATAAAAAAGCACTGATAACTGTAAAAATGACACGGGCAGTGAAGGGGTTAACCTGTAGGGGGCGCTGAATGGGGTTAAGTGTGCCCTAGTGATTATTACTGTGTGGGGGCGTGGTTTGGCGTGTGATGTCGCTGATCGTCGTTCCCTATGACAGGGAACAGACGATCAGTGACACTCTCACTAGGAAGAACGGGGAGAGGTTTGTTTACACTTACCTCTCCCCATTCTTCAGCTCTGTGACCCGATCATGGGATACCGGCAGCGATCGGTTCCGCGGGTCCCGGAGCTCAGGACCGGGTCGCGCGCGCGACCCATGGCTGGGCATCTTAAAGGGGACGTACCTGTACGTGATTATGCCCAGCCGTGCCGCTCTACCGACGTATATCGGCATTAGGTGGACCTTAAGCCGTTAGGATGTCTAAGGATGTGGGATGTAGTTCAGCTGGTCTTCTGGTTTAGGTACCTTTGACAGATCCTCGAACTTCCGTGTAGTATCAGCAACTTAGCTTGACTCAGAACACCCCTCATGCCTTCTCACCGCCTTCCATAGAGTTGGAATTTCTTCTGCATTAGCAATTAAACTCCAACAATGGTTCTCTTTCTTCTCCATTCTGTCCAATACTAAACACAAACATTTTCCCCGGGGCTCTGCTTTCAGAGATTAGTATGTATCCAAGAACTTTGTTTCTATCTACCTGATCTTCTACCTGATCCTCCTGAGGGATCTCCTGATGTTCCTGTGTGGAGTCCCGGGAATACAGAGGACGAGGACCTCTCTCTGGGGGGTTCCCATTACTGGATCCATCTGTAGGAAACACACACACTGACTGATTACATTGTTTCTATGTCTTTATATCAGAGGATGTGTATCTAGGGGGATCCCCAATACAAGAAATGAAAGTCTCCTCTTACCCGGTGATGTGAGGGGCGGCCGCTTCTCCATCATGACGTCCAGGTTGGTGCTTTGAGGACAATGCTGGTCTGCAAAAAGCAAAGTAAACTGGAATAACATGGAGCTCTATAGAGTTTGGCAGCTGCCACGTTTGGCTCTCTGGTTCTAATATGCGCTGGCAGTGGGTAACTTGGTGGCCAGAAGTGGCAGCTCAGAACGCAGGCTCATGAAGGTCTCTGGACGAGGGAGGGGGTGTTATTCCTAAACCTATAGTATAGATGGACTCTTCTGACTAGGAATAGGACAGGTCAGTGGCGGCTGGTGCTCAAAATTTTTGGGGGGGTGCGCAAACAAACAAACAAAAAAAAAAAAACATCAATTGCAGCCTCACTGTGCCCATCAATTGTCGCCACTGTGCCCATAAAACACAGCCACTGTGCCATCAATTGCAGCCACCGTGCCATCAAACGCAGCCACTGTGCCCATCAATTGTCGCCACTGTGAAATCAATTGTCGCCACTGTGCCATCAATTGTCGCCACTGTGCCATCAATTGTCGCCACTGTGCCCATCAATTGCAGCCACTGTGCCATCAATTGTTGCCACTGTGCCATCAAACGCAACCACTGTGCCATCAATTGTTGCCACTGCACCCATCTGTCTGTGGATATTAAAGTGGGGGAGATGTGGTGGATATTACAGTGGGGGGAGATGTGTGGATATTACAGTGGGGGAGATGTCTGTAGGTATTTACAGTGGGGGAGATGTGGTGGATATTACTGTGGGGGGAGATGTGGGGGACATTACAGTGGGGGAGATGTGTGGATATTACAGTGGGGGAGATGTCTGTAGGTATTTACAGTGGGGGAGATGTGGTGGATATTACTGTGGGGGGAGATGTGGGGGACATTACAGTGGGGGAGATGTGGGGGATATTACAGTGGGGGAGATGTGGGGGATATTACAGTGGGGGGAGATGTGGTGGATATTACAGTGGGGGGAGATGTGGGGGATATTACAGTGGGGGGAGATGTGGTGGATATTACTGTGGGGGGAGATGTGGGGGATATTACAGTGGGGGAGATGTGGGGGATATTACAGTGGGGGAGATGTGGTGGATATTACAGTGGGGGGAGATGTGGTGGATATTACAGTGGGGGAGATGTGGGGGATATTACAGTGGGGGGAGATGTGGTGGATATTACAGTGGGGGGAGATGTGGTGGATATTACTGTGGGGGGAGATGTGGGGGATATTACAGTGGGGGAGATGTGGTGGATATTACTGTGGGGGGAGATGTGGTGGATATTACTGTGGGGGGAGATGTGGGGGATATTACAGTGGGGGAGATGTGGGGGATATTACAGTGGGGGAGATGTGGTGGATATTACTGTGGGGGAGATGTGGGGGACATTACAGTGGGGGGAGATGTGTGGATATTACAGTGGGGGAGATGTCTGTAGGTATTTACAGTGGGGGAGATGTGGGGGATATTACAGTGGGGGGAGATGTGAGGGACATTACAGTGGGGGAGATGTGGTGGATATTACAGTGGGGGAGATGTCTGTGGATATTACAGTGGGGGGAGATGTCTGTGGATATTACAGTGCGGGATGTCTGTGGATATTACAGTGGGGGAGATGTGAGGGACATTACAGTGAGGAGATGTGGTGGATATTACAGTGGGGGAGATGTCTGTGGATATTACAGTGGGGGAGATGTGGTGGATATTACAGTGGGGGAGATGTGGGGGATATTACAGTGAGGAGATGTGGTGGATATTACAGTGGGGGAGATGTCTGTGGATATTACAGTGGGGGAGATGTCTGTGGATATTACAGTGGGGGAGATGTGGGGGATATTACAGTGGGGGAGATGTGGGGGACATTACAGTGAGGAGATGTGGTGGATATTACAGTGGGGGATGTCTGTGGATATTACAGTGGGGGGAGATGTCTGTGGATATTACAGTGGGGGAGATGTGGTGGATATTACAGTGGGGGGAGATGTCTGTGGATATTACAGTGGGGGAGATGTCTGTGGATATTACAGTGGGGGAGATGTGGGGAATATTACAGTGGAGAAGATGTATGTGGATATTACAGTGGGAGGAGATGTCTGTGGATATTACAGTGGGAGGAGATGTCTGTGGATATTACAGTGGGGGGAGATGTGGGGGATATTACAGTGGGGGAGATGTGGGGGATATTACAGTGGGAGGAGATGTGGGGGATATTACAGTGGGAGGAGATGTCTGTGGATATTACAGTGGGAGGAGATGTGGGGATATTACAGTGGGAGGAGATGTCTGTGGATATTACAGTGGGGGAGATGTATGTGGATATTACAGTGGGAGGATATGTCTGTGAATATTACAGTGGGGGAGATGTATGTGGATATTACAGTGGGGGAGATGTGGGGGACATTACAGTGGGGGAGATGTGGTGGATATTACAGTGGGGGACATTACAGATCCCCCGTAGTCCTCTGCAGAAGTAAATAGTAAAATGAAGAAGAGGCCTGAATACTATTTATACTTCTAGACCCCTAATACACCAGAGGAGGCTAATTCCTCCACTGCAGAGCCTGCTGACCCCTAATTACAGAAGACATGTCAGCTGACCCGCAGCATCACATGACCAGTCTACACAGAGTGTTGGGACTCCTTTCTCTCATAATAGAAAGACATTATTTACCTTCTTCACACTCCCATCATCTAGTAGGCTGGAGAGGAGGTCTCTTCCTTTCTCTGGGCTACGACAAAATGGCCACCACTCCTCCTACATTAAATAACAAAAAGATAAGTAGAAATTTACTTTCATTTTTGGGACCTGGAAAATGCATTTGGTAAGGTCCAAGTGGGTTCTGCACAGTTTTGGGGAAAATTGTTTCTATTTCACTAAGTTGCGAAAAAGAAAAAAAAAGATAAATATGGTCTACAACAAAATGGCCACCGTCCTGCACTGAGGACATTTCCTCCTCTCACACGGCAGACGGTCACCCTCTAGTGGTGGCTCTGGAATAAACGTCTCTGTTATTACTTTCTACTCTCTGGGAGTGGGACAGGGGTGACAAACTCAAATTCATCGGGGGCCGCATTAGCAGTATGGTTGCCCTCAAAGGGCCGGTTGTATCTGTAAGACTGTGTCCACTATTTATTATCATAAATAATTGTCACTGCATTTGTTTATTACTGGTTTTATGGAGCGCAGGGTTCAGGAGTTTGCTGCATACGAAATGCAAGATACAAGAGTATGCTATGGACTGTGTGCAATATCTGACCTCTGCAGTGCACCCTCCACTCTCCTTCCATCCTCCCATCCTCCCATCCACCCTGGGATGGGGTGGATGGGATGGGGTGGGGTAGGATAGGATGAGATGGGGTGGGGTGGAGTGGGGTAGGATGGGATGGGGTATGATGGGATGGGCTACCTGACATACATGGACCTACCTGACATACACTGACCTCACCTACCTGACATACATGGACCTACCTGACATACACTGACTTCACCTACCTGACATACACTGACCTCACCTACCTGACATACATAGACCTACTTGACATACACTGACCTCACCTACCTGACATACACTGACTTCACCTACCTGACATACACTGACTTCACCTACCTGACATACACTGACCTCACCTACCTGACATACATAGACCTACTTGACATACACTGACCTCACCTACCTGACATACACTGACTTCACCTACCTGACATACACTAACCTCACCTACCTGACATACATAGACCTACCTGACATACACTGACTTCACCTACCTGACATACACTGACCTCACCTACCTGACATACACAATGACTTCACCTACCTGACATACATGTAACATGGACCTACCTGACATACACAATGACTTCACCTACCTGACATACACCCATCATGTGTCACGGCAGCCAGCCAGCCAGAAAGAAGGGGAGGAGAGGAGAGCCGCCCGCCCGAGCCGGGATCTTTACAGTGCATGGTGTGGAGGAGGCTTGTATTTGCCATCTTCTGGAGTCTGTGGCGCCTATGATGGACGTCACACGCCCCGCGGTCCCGGGATTGGATCTCCGGGACGTCCATCATAGGAGCTGCAGGCTCCAGAAGGCGGGACCTAGGCAGCCGCCGCCGGGTGTATCAAGATGGCCGACCGCTTTGGAGCTTGGCCGAAGCCGCGGCCTTTCCTAAGGCCGAGGCAGCGGTGCGCTCGGCAGATTGGGTTCTGTTCTGTGGCACATGCAACGGACGACCTATTGCGCCGGCCACATGGCAAGGTCTGGCGGGCCGGATTCGGCCCGCGGGCCTTGTGTTTGCCACCCCTGCTCTGGGAGATTGTCCAAGCACTCGACTGAGTGTCACTATGGTAACCAAGGAAGCCGCTGGCCCGTGGAGCGCAAACAACGGAAGTGGGGAGCCATAGTGAGGAAGTGTCTGGAACTAATTTATTTGTAATTCTTATCATTATTTTAATATGTATTAATATTAATAAAAACAATGGTAGGAAACTGTACGTGTGCATGTTTTTTTCTAACAGAAAATAGTGTTTTGGGAGGTGAAGAAGGAAAGCTCTTCCCAAGCCCTTTATCCAGAGACCACGTGACCAGGGCCTTGTGGTCATGTGACTGGGATAGAGTTAAAGCTGCGTTCCACCCAAAAATGGAACTTCCTCTTTTCCGAACCCTCCCCCCCCTCCACCTAGGGTGACCACGTGTCCCGGATTGCCAGGGACAGTCCCGCATTGTGCAGGTCTGTCCCGGTCACATTCATTCCAGTACAATACAGTGTCCCGGAATGAAACTGACACAGCTACCCCCCCGGGCAAATCTGATGCCCTCACTGACAGTACTTGTCCTGGCCGGGAATGTCTGGAGGAGCACAATCCCCGCCCACTGCTTGTGATTGGAGAAATCATAAGTCCCGCCTCTTGTGTCCAATCACTGCGCTGTGATTCGTTACAGCACAAGCTGATTTTTGGGAAGGGAGGGTGTCCCTGAATGGTAGTTTTGAAATGTGGTCACCCTACACCCTCCGGTGACACACCCCTACCCGCACTCCCCGCTGTCTCTTGGGAAATACACCATTTTTATATATATTTGTTTTATCTCTTTTTATTAAAGGGCCCAGAGGTCCCCAGGGTCCCGGATGGCTACCCTCTTTTTTTTTTATAATTTTTTATATTTAATTTTTTTTTGTAAGGGGCCCCAAGATCCCCAGAGGAATTTGAGGCGGCAGCATCCCCCCCCCCCCCGGTTCTCTGCTCCAGGGGGCCCATGCCTGAAGCTGTGTAAGGGGTCCCATAATTCCTGATGGCGGCCCTGCAGCCAGCCCTCTTGCTTGGGCCCCACTTTTTAACTGATGGGGCCCGGGCCCAGTACAGGAGGGCTGGCTGTACTGCCTTAGCAGTAGCCCTGGGTACACTGAACTGCACCCGCGATGTGTGTAAACCGCAGCAAGTCAGTGTGAAAGCTGGCCTATATACTGTAATTATGCCCAGTGTATTGCTTCACACTGACCTGAAGATCTCTTCTTTCCTGCTGCTGGCACCTCTCTGGAGATCACTAGCCGCTGATCTGCCAATATGGTTCCAGCTATCAGGCGCAATCTTTGCCGACGGAAATCTCTGAACCTCAGCCGGCATCCAGGGCGACGCTCGCTCGGCCTCCTGGCTCTTTTTTTAAAATCCTTCAATCCACGGGGATGTTAAGGAATGAGCCTGGATGCCGACCGAGGTTCGGAGATTTCCGTTGGCAAGGATTGCGCCTGCCCAGTCCTTACAAGGAACCATCTGGATAGGGGAACCATAATGACAAGTCACCGGGACAAGATTTGGATTGCAGTTGCTATTACTTCGTATGAGACAGGACTCGGCACTACAGAGGATGCATCCGCTTATGTGGCTCTTGCTCCCTACTACAGCTCCAACTTTACAAGTATTCCCTCTGCATTGCACTCCGATTGATGCTCTAAAATTACGGATCAGCAAACCCAGACTGCGAGCTACCAATCACCTTGCCACGTTCTACAGGTTGCTGACCCCCGACTTAAATTTTTTACTGGGTATGTTTTTTAGGGGAAAGTAAATATATATTGGGCCAGATTCTCGTAGATTACCGTTTTTTTTTTTGCGTAGAGTATCCCATTTACGCTACGCCTCCGCAGCTTTTACGGGTAAGTGCTGTATTCTCAAAGCACTTGCTTCGTAATATGTGGCGGCGTAGCGTAAATGGGCCGGCGTAAGGCCGCGTAATTCAAAGTAGGAAGGAGGTGGGCGTGTTGTATTTAAATTAAGCATGCCCCCGTGCCGAACAAACTGCGCATGCACCGGCCGTAAACGTAGCCCACTGCGCATGCTCCATAGTACGCCGTAAATACATTGGTTTCGACGTCAACGTAATTAACGCGCAGCCCTATTTGCGACGAGTTACGTAAACGATGGAAAAACACAACGCTTTCCCGACGTCCATACCTAACATGGTGTACGCCGGACCTACGCAAGGTTACCCCTCGTATAGCAGGGGTAACCTTACGCTTACGAAAACTACAACGACGGCGCGCAAATACGTTCGGGAATCGGCATATCAGGCTCATTCGCATATTCAACACAGAAATCGACATTGCATACCTTGTATAGTTGGAATGCTGACAATGACCCCTAAATATCAACAATACCTATTGTTGATATTTAGGGGTCATTGTCAGCATTCCAAGGGATCAGATATTGGTAACGGATATTGGTAACGGAACTATTGTGTCCTTTTGGGAAGGCAGTTCATATGCTCTTGTATGAACTACCTTAGTAAATATTTGAATAAAATCCTCATTTAAAGTGGTTGTAAACCTCAGACATGATATATGAACAAAGCATATCCCTCTAGAGCAGGGGTGTCAAATTAAATTTCATTGTGGGCCGCATCAGCATTATGACTGTCCTTAAGTTGTAACTGTAAGATTAGGAGCATCCCCTCCCCTTTACATTAGATGTCAAGAGCCACCCCACCATCAGAAGATGAGTCCCCCACTCTCCCTTATATCACAGTGTAACCCCTTTCCTTATGCTGCTGCTGGGAAGATGCTGGATGCATTGCTTGAAAGCAGAAAGTAAGGGTCTGGAGGTGGACCAGAGGAGGGCTGGAGGTGCGAGGGCCACATAAAATGGCCTGGAGGGCCGCATTCGGCCCGCGGGCCTTGTGTTTGACACCTGTACTCTATAGTGTGTACTTGTTTCAATCCAGAGCACTAAGTGTCATTTTTGTGCACTACCTCGTTCCGCTGCTATAAGCAGGAGTCACTTCTGACAAGTTTTCCTGACACCAAGAGAAAAAGGGTAACATGGGAGGAAGCTTCAGCTGATTGACAGCCTGAGCTCTGTTCATGTGTGCTGTATGAAGGGGGTGTGTCCCATTTCTCTCAGAACTCTTTTTACTGATGTAACTTCACCTTTTAACTAGCCTTTTAAATTAGTACTTTAGATTTCAAACGTTCGAGTCCCATAGACTTGAACAGGGTTCTAAAGTTCACATGAACTTTTGGTCTGTTCGCAGGTTCTGGTGCGAACCGAACCCGGGGGTGTTCGGCTCATCCCTAGTCTGTAGGATTCGGGATACCTGGGGTCCTTGTGATATTGCTGTAGCAACATCCTGGGTGGTAATAGGGGCCTCAAGCAACTGCACCTGCTCCGGTCTCAACCGTGGAAACTGCAGCGCATGCAAATAAGTCTGTATCTCCTGCGGAGTGTGGCGGCACTGGGAGCTGTATAAATCCCTATAAAATTCCATGAAACTTTCCGCCACCTGCGGAGGGTCCGTGACAACCGAGCCGTCCGGCTCAGCCAGGGACCCCACCACCGGCGGCCTATCCTCCAAATGTGACAAATACGCTAGCATCTTCCCCGCCTTCTCCCCATGTTCGTATATCCGTGTTTTGCAGAAGAAAATACGCTGTCTGGCCTTTTCCATATGTATCTGTGAAACAACTCTAGCCTGTAACTTCACTTTGGTAAGGTTTTCGGGTGTGGGCTGTGTATTGTATGTCTCCTCTACCTGTCGTAGTGCTTGTTCGGCTTCACTCACCATTATCTTAGACTTAATCTTAAGTCTCTTTATCCTAGTGTCTAACACCCTACTCGCGTGTAGTTTAAATGTATCCCTTTGGGAGTTGAGTGATGCGGGCCCCTGGCCCCCAGGGAAAAAGGACTGGAGTTCCTGTTCTATGCTATTGTGGTCCGGCAACGCGCTCAGCCAAAACGGGTTGAGTCTCCATACCCGCCTAGGGGCCTCCCCTAACAGGGACAGCTGTACCCAACATGGCGAGTGATCCGACAATGCTCTAGGTGCAAAGCCAGCCACTCTCACCCTCGCCATGAGTGATGCCGAAACCAATACATAATCTATACGAGACATAGTGGCATGGCTGGTGGAGTGGCACGTGTATGCCCGGGTCGTTGGATTCCTCTGCCTCCATACATCAGTCAGAGCGAATTCCCTCATCAGACGGCCCTGTCTAGTTAGCCTGGGCCCCTCTGATTCCTCCCCAGCCTACACCGGGCGATCCATAAACCGATCCATGGTCATATTAAAACCCCCCATCCACACAGCCGGTACCGTCTGGTGCCTGGCCATAAATTCCAAGCCCGCAGTGACAACATCCGAGCTGTACGGGGGGGGGGGGGGGGGGATGTAACACACAACTAGCAACATCGGTAATCCACCTATTCGGGAATGTACAAATACTTCCCCTGCTGGTCTGATTCCGGGGACAGCAATTCAAATGGGGTGGCCTTTGTAATCAGCAATGAGACTAACCTAGAGAAGCTGGTGTGCGTGCTGTAGTATGGCCAGCCTATCCACGGGCGCTTCAGCGCAGACTGCAGGTGACCTGTAACGTGCGTCTCGGTCAAAGCAATTACATTAGCCCTCTGTGATTTGGGAAATGCAAGGGCTGCAGTGCGCTTAATTTTATTTCTCACTCCCCTGACATTCCATGTTAAAAACGTAATAGCTGTCATGGTGTCACCGGTTGAAAATTACCCCGCCAGACCAGCAGAGTAGTACAGACATATAACATATACAATAACCACCGGCCATAAGGGTCTCCATTCCGTGCAGCAATAAATTTTGTCAGCCTCATTACACTCTACAACGACTAAAAAAACATGTTAACCAGTGAGAGCCACAACGGTGACCCTGCCAACTTGATTTCCCCCTCCCCTCCCAGCCCATCACCTCCCCAACCTGGTGTGAGCATTCGACCCCCAACAAATACAGTTCGAAAACATGATGTATATGACTTCCAGCAGTAAACTCTGACTGGAGTTCGAATCTTAGGTACAGTATGTAACTTGGTCCCCACAGGAGCGGTTGTTCACTAGGCAACACGTGGAATCGGAGCGGGAGAAAGTTATCCCCCCCATGGGGGGAATGAAAAGGAAATTGGTAATTCAGCAAGTAAGGGGGACCAGGTCCCTGCTTCTCCTGCCTTACAGCACAGTTCAGTCCATATCTTCCCTACCTCTACAAATGTCAGTGGTGGATCTCCCATCCGTTCGTAGTGGTATGGCAATAGTTCCGGCAAAAATAATCCCGTCCCCTCAGTCACATCCGGGGGGAAGAGCGTCAGTTCTACAGGATTCCCGCCATACGAACCAAAAAGGAAAAAAACATAAATAATATTCTGTAAAAAGTAAACTGAAAAAAAAAAACCTCGGCACAGGGCATGACTATAGCTCCCAACTATGGTACTCAGCAGCAGAGCCCCAAACACTGAGCTTCAGTGGACAGGTGAAAGACAACCCCAGAGAGCCCCAAACAGACAGTACTCACAGCCCTCCATAACTGGCGTTATCCTTGTCTCCCCTTATGGTCCAGCCACGCCGCAGCCGCAGCGGGGGTGTCGAAGAACTTCCACTCGGAGCCTGGCTGGGAACAACATTGCGTATTTGAGGTTCAGCACCCTCAGGCGACGCTTCACATCTTGATACTGAGATCTTCACCTCCGCAGAAAAGTCCGGGAACACCGCGACGTGACCGTTCCCCACCCGCATATTCCCCTTATCTCTGGATAGGCGCATAATTTTATCTCTATCTCGGTAATTTAGGAATTTGGCTATAAATGTGCGGGGGGGGGTGCTCCTTCAGGTGGAGGCTTTGCAGGTATACCATGTGCCCATTCCAACGCAAACATCATGGAGAACGCTTCTCTCCCATACTCTGTAATAAGGAGGTTTTCAAGAAATTCAGCTGGATCTCTCCCCTCCGCTCGCTCCGGTAATCCCACAAAGCGTAGGTTGCAGCAGCGGAGTCTGTTCTCCATTTCGTCCTGGTGGGAGTGAAGCTGAGAGATCTGGCGCTGCATGTCCTCTGTAGCATGTTGTAGTGGGTGCAGTATGTCTTCCGCAGCGCCAATACGTGTTTTCCGCCTCTGTAACCCTCTCCCGGACCGTAGACAGACCCTG
Source organism: Rana kukunoris (assembly GCA_029574335.1). Classification (NCBI taxonomy): domain Eukaryota; kingdom Metazoa; phylum Chordata; class Amphibia; order Anura; family Ranidae; genus Rana; species Rana kukunoris. The sequence continues at coordinate 173,272,186 of CM056056.1, read as the reverse complement.
CCGTAGGAGGGAGATATCTATCTTCACCTGCACCCTGGAGTGCGGCTATGGCCCCCAGCACTTTTGCTGTGTCCTCCGCATGCCGGTCATCCTCCGAAGCCTCGTCTGCGCCATCTTTGGCCTGCCCCTCGTCTCCCCCATGCTGATACTTGGCCAGTTTATCCACCGCAGCGGATGATTTTTTCGGTGGCGACATCCGTCCCTCCGGTCTCGGCTCTCTCAGGCAGGTCTTTATAATTACCTGGCAGGGGAGACACCATGATCATGAAGGTGGTTCTCCCAGGGCGAGACTCGGCCATTGCACTCCGGCTGTGCTGATCGTGGTGTCATCCCTGCCAATGCTCGGCTTTTTGGCTAAGATCGGGTGTGGTATCTGTTCTTATTAGTTGTTAGAGGAGCGCTGAAGCACCTCTTATATGTGGAGGGTGGATGCAATCCAATAACGTCATTGCACTCGGAAGGGTGGTTTCAGCAGGGACTATGCCGTGCTGCCCGACAGATACTGGGGGCCGGCCAATGGTTGCGTCTGAGCCACCTGGAAGGGTGCTTCTGGTGGGGATGGGTGGCTGTGCCTGGTCTGGTCTTTTTGCCGGGTTCTAGTCTGGCCTTCTGACTGGCTGGTGTAGTTGCTATCCCTGTCAGAGATCTGGTGGGAGGAGCTGGAACTGCCCTGTGGTACGACGGGGTAGGGCCATGCAAATCCCGCTGGGTTGACAGGGAGTCTGGAAAGGTTGGTATTGGCGGAGGCTGCTAGATGGGGGCAGCTTTTCCTGAGAAAGACCTTGAAGGGCTCTCTATCTGGCAGGGGTGGAGGGCTGCACTGGCCGGTCGGGGGGTTGGATTTGGAACGGAAAAGCCTATGGTGCATGTGCCCCTGGAGTGGCAGTCCAGGGGTGTCTGAGAATCACTGTGAGTGAGGGTCACTTTGATTGAAAGACACCACGGTCACTGCACCAGCTACACGCTTTTTTAGCACCTGCCTCCTGGGCCGGGCCTTTTGGCCAGGACCGGAGGAATTTTTTATTCCTGGCCGGAGGGCCTAGTCATTGTTGAACACAGTGACCACTTCTTTCACTCTCCTCTCCACTATCCCTTTCCCCCACTTTATTTAATTTATTGCCTATGTTTGTCACGTTTTTGTCCTTTTTTGTTGGTGCACGTTATTTGTTCACTGTGTGATTAGTAGGGTGCCGGTCCTCGGGCCAGCCCTGAACGTCTTGGGAGTGGGTGGACATGGCCTTCTGGCTTAGTTCACCTGCTCTCATGGGGTCTCTCTTCGGGGGAGTCCCACCTAGTACTAGGAGGGTTCTGTTTCGGCAGTCCCTCCAAGGAAATTGGGTCCGAGTCGGCTTCGGTTGCTCGGACCACAGTACCTCAGTCCCCCGTCTGGAGCCTAACCCCCCGGGGGATCAGGGTTTGGGTCCCTTCTGCACAGGAGGACCACTTGACGTTTCACCCGTCTGCACGTTTTTGTGAACACTCTTTATGTGTGTGCACATTTTTTCTGCACCGGGTGGAGTTTTTGGGTGTGTTCACACGCCATAGGCTTTTTTAAAAAAAAAAAAAATGTATAAATACAATGGGCCAGATTTAGGTAGATTGGAGCATCTTTAATCTGGAGTAACGTTTCTCATTTAAGTTACTCTGCCGAAACTTTAGGAGCAAGTACTGTTATTCACCAAGCACTTGCTCCTAAAGTTGCGGCGGCGTAGCGAAAATGAGCCGGCGTTATTCAAATTGGGCGGGTACAGGGCGTGTATTATTTAAACTAGGCGCGATCCCGCGGCGAACGTACTGCGCATGCGTCGACTGTCAATGCGCATGCTCCAAATTCTGTCAGTGAACGTCAATGACGTCAAATCCCCATTCACAGACGTTTTACGCAAGCGACGCGATTTTTATTTTTTTCGACGCGATGATGACGGCTATACTTAACATAGGATACTCCACTAGGGAGCTGCTTTATCTTTACGCCGCGTATCGCTTACGGAAACGTCGGAAAGTCACTGCGTCGCGATCGTGAATTGCCGATTCCCGCTGATTAACATATTTTCAGCGTTAATCAGCAGGAACGCCCCCAGCGCCATTTTTAAAATTGCAGTTGCGATGGCGAAATTCAATTACCCCGCTCGTATCGGAACTCCAACCCGGCGCTTCTTGTTTTCTGGTTACAGAAAACAAAAACGCCGGCTCAAAGTGACAGTTAGGCTGGAGTATCACTGATACTCCAGCCTAACTCTAGCTGAATCTGGCCCTATATATATATATATATATATATATATATATATATATATATTTTAAATAGGTTTTCCTTGCGCAAAAAAAAATATTTTATTTTACTTTATTTTTAATAGTCTGAAAAGTAACGCGCATCTGTGCTCACTACAGTCCATGGGCCAGATTCAGAAAAGAATCACGCCGGTGTATCTCCAGATACGCCAACGTAAGTTCAAATGTGCGCCGTTGTATCTTTACACCGATTCACAAAGCGAGATACGCCGGAAAAATCAGCTTCCTCCGCCCGACGTAACTTGCCTACGCCGGCGTATCGTGGGGGAGCATAGTTACGCTGGACGCATTTGGCGTTCCCATTATAAATATGCAAATGAGTAAGATACGCCGATTCACAAACGCAGATGCGACCGGCCGCTTCAGATACGCGATTTGCGTAAGGCTTACGTCCGGCGTAAAGTTACCCCTGCTATATGAGGTAATGCAAAGGTATGGGCCAGGGAACGACGCCGTCTAATTTTGTGCCGCGTACGCCGTACTACATGAATAGGGCTATGCGCAAGTTACGTTCATGTCGTAGGCATTGCGCCGACGTATCTTAGGGAGTATATGCGACGTGATTCTGAGCATGCGCACGCATGCCCAGTTCGACCGGCCATTCACTAGTATGGGGTCATGCTTAATTTAAATAGATGAATTGATGTGCACAGTGGCGACAATTGTTGGGCACAGTGGCTGCGTTTGATGGGCACAGTGACGACAATTGTTTGGCACAGTGGCTGCGTTTGATGGGCACAGTGGTGGCAATTGATGGACACATTAGCTGCGCTTGATGGGCACAGTGGCTGCGTTTGTTGAGCACAGTGGCTGCTGTAAAGTTAGCCCAATTGTTTTGTAAAATATGAAAGGTATCTATTTACTCGGCGTAACATCATCGAACATGTCACGCTTTAAAATTGCGCACACTCATGGAATGGCGGCAAACTTTGTTACCTAAAAATCTGGTCACTAGTCATCTCTATGCCTCCCATCCGGCGCACGGCGATCATCTCTCCGGGCCCCCAATGGCATGGGGGAGCCTGGAGAAGCACCAGATGGCGGTCCCCTCCCGGCGCCTATAACAACGATCAAGTGGCGGAATCGCGGCTATGATCGTTCTTATGGTGCGCAGGATCGCCGCCGGAACAAAATGATATCTGAATGATGCCTCTAGGTGCAGACATCATTCAGATATCACCGCACAAAGTACAGGATGTCATATGACGCCCACCCGGGATAAGAGATTGTGGACGTGCGGTATTAAAGTGGTTAAAAAAAAAAAAATTGAATAAAAAATTATTTGACATTTTTTTCTTACATCTTAAAAAAAGTCGCACTAAACGCCTCAATCTGTCTACTTTCCAAAAAGGGGTAATTTGGGGGGGGGGGGGGATTTGTACTTTCCCGTCATTTTAACCCTTTCACGCCGACAGGACGCAGATATGTGTCCTCGGCTAGGGGTTCAGGCTTTCAGGTTTATACCGGGATCAGGCATCATCCCGGTACCGTGTTGTTTCGAGCGGCGATTGGCTATCCAGACATAACGACCCACCCTCCCCAGTGCTCTATCCACCCCCCAGGGCTCTATTCCACCCCCCAGGCTCTCTATTCCACCCCAGGGCTCTATTCACCCACCCAGTGCTCTATTCCACCCACCCCAGTGCTCTATTCCACCCCCCAGGGCTCTATTCCACCCCCCAGGGCTCTATTCCACCCCCCAGGGCTCTATTCCACCCACCCCAGTTCCACCACCCCAGGTGCTCTATTCCACCCCCCCAGGGCTCTATTCCACCCACCCCAGGGCTCTATTCCCCCCCCAGGCCACCCACCCCACCCCAGTGCTCTATTCCACCACCCCAGTCCACCCCACCCCAGGGCTCTATTCCACCCCCCAGGGCTCTATTCCACCCCCCAGTCTCTACCCACCCCCAGGCTCTAAAAAGACCCCTATTCCACCCATCCACCACCCCAGGGCTCCAATTCCCACCCCACCCATCCATTCCACTACTCCCACCCAGTGCTCCTATCCACCCACCCCAGTGCTCTATTCCACCCCCATGCCTATTCCACCCACCCCAGGCTCTATTCACACCACCAGTCCATTCCACCCCCCAGTCCTATTTCCACCCACCAGTGCTCTATTCCACATATTCTACCCCCCAGTGCCTATCCACCCCCCACTCTATTCCCACCCCCCAGTGCTCATTCCACCCCCCAGTGCTCTATTCCACCCCCCAGTGCTCTATTCCAGTGCTCCACCCACCCAGTCCATTTCCACCCCCCAGTGCTCTATTCCACCCCACCAGGGCTCTATTGCTCTATTCCACCCCCCAGGGCTCTATTCCACCCACCCCAGTGCTCTATTCCACCCACCCCAGTGCTCTATTCCACCCCCCAGGGCTCTATTCCACCCACCCAGTGCTCTATTCCACATTCCACCCCCCCAGTCGCTCTCTTCCACCCAGCCAGTTTCCCCCCTGCTCTACCCAGTGCTCTTTCCACCCCCCCAGTGCTCCTATTCCATCCCCCAAGTGCTCTATTCCACCCCCCAGTGCTCTATTCTACCACCCCAGTGCTCTATTCCACCACCCCAGTCTCTCTGCCCCCCAGTGCTCTTTCCACCCTCCCACGCTCACTTCCACTCCCCCAGCGCTCTCTCCCCACCCCCCCCGCTCCTTTCATACCCCCAGCGCTCTCTCCACCCCTCCACTGCCCCCCAGTGCTTCTGCCAAATCCACTCAGTTCCTTGCCCCCCCTCAGTTGCCCTCTGCCACCCCCAGGGGCTCTCTGCCCCCCAGCGCTCTCTTCCTCCCCCCCCAGCACTCTATTCCACCCATCCGCGCTCAGCCTCCCCAGCGCTCTCTGCCCCCCACCTAATTGCCACCCACCAGTGCTCTCTACCACCACCCAGTGCTCTTAACCTCCCCCAGTGCTCTCTATCACCCCCCAGTGCTCTCTGCCACCCTCCCCAGTGCTCTCTGCCACCCTCCCAATTGCTCTCTGCCACCCTCTCCCAGCGCTCTCTGCCACCCTCTCCCAGCACTCTCTTCCACCCCCCAGCGATATTTTCCACCCCCCCAAGTGCTCTCTTCCCCCCACCCCCCAGCGCTCTCTTTCAGCGCCCCAGCGCTCTCTTCCATCCCCCCAGCACTCTCTTCCACCCCCCAGTGCTCTCTTCCACCCCCCAGCACTCTCTTCCACCCCCCCGCGCTCTCTTCTACCTCCCCAGCGCTCTCTGCCATCCTCCCCCAGCGCTCTCTTTCACCCTCCAGCACTCTCTTTCACCCCCCAGCACTCTCTTCAACCCCACCGCGCTCTCTTCCACCCCACGTGCTCTCTTCTACCCTCCCCAGTCCTCTCTGCCACCCTCCCCAGTCCTCTCTGCCACCTCCCCTAGCGCTTACTTCCACCCCCAGCGCTCTCTTCCACCCCCCCAGCACTCTATTCCACCCCCTCAGCGCTCTCTGCCTCCCTCAGCGCTCTCTGCTCCCCTCAGTGCTCTCTGCCACCCCACTCCCATGCTATCTGCCACCCCCCCAGTGCTCTCTGCCACCCCCCAGTGCTCTCTGCCACCCATAGTGCTCTCTGCTACCCCCCAATGCTCTCTGCTACCCCCCAATGCTCTCTGCCACTCCCTAGTGCTCTCTACCTCGCCACCAGTGCTCTCTGCCACCACCTTCCCAGTGCTCTCTGCCACCCCCTTCCCAGTGCTCTCACCATCCCCCAGGGCTCTCTTCCACCCCCCCAGTGATCTCCACCTCCCTCCATGCTCTCTGCCACCCCCCCAGTGCTCTCCACTCAATCCAAAATGCCTGGGCCTATTTTTTTGTCCCAGTCCGGGCCTGCACTACACCCACTCCAGCTGGAGTGGCGACATATCCAGACTCATCGTTAGAAGCAGGACTGCTTCTGTGTTTATTTAGAGGCCTGAATCTGCAACTCTCTTTTCACCAACTTTACTCTCCCTATCTGAGTTGACTGTTTGCCATGTTGGGCAAGAAATAAAGCATTGAAAACGTCACCCTATGGTCTGGACTATCCGTGATTGCCTCTCATCTTTTTCATCATCATCCCTAGACTAAGGTGACCAAATCTTTAACCACTTCCTTACTGGGCATGTAAACCCCCTTCCTGACCAGGTGAAATTTCAGCTTGCGGCACTGCGTCGCTTTAACTGACCATTGCACGGTCGTGCGATATGGCTCCCAAACAAAATTGGCGTCCTTTTTTCCCCACAAATAGAGCTTTCTTTTGGTGGTATTTGGTCACCTCTGCGATTTTTATTTTTTGCGCTATAAACAAAAAAGGGCGACAATTTTGAAAAAAAAATACAATATTTTTTACTTGTTGCTATAAAAAATAGCCCAATTTAAAAAAAAAAATCAGTTTAGGCCAAATCGTATTCTTCTACATATTTTTGGTTAAAAAAAAAAAAAAAAAATCGCAATAAGCGACTGGTTTGCGCAAAAGTTATAGCGCCTACAAAATAAGGGACAGAATTGTTATTTTTTATTATTTATTTTTTTACTAGTAATGGCGGCGATCTGCGATTTTTATTGCGACTGCGACGTTATGGCGGACACATCGGACGCTTTTGACACATTTTTGGCACCATTCACATTTATACTGCAATCAGTGCTATAAATATGCACTAGTTACTGTATACATGTGACTGGCAGGGAAGGGGTTAACACTAGGGGGTGAGGAAGGGGTTAATGTGTTTCCTGCATTGTGTTCTAACTGTGGGGGAGGGGGGGGTGACCGATCTGTGTCCCTATGTACTAGGAACACAGATCGGTATGCTCTCTCTATGACAGGACGCTGTCATTGTGAGAGCCGGCAATGAGAGATGATCTCATATGTTCACATATGAGATCATCTCTCATTGGCCCATCAGATCGCATCGCAAACGGCCACTCTGATTGGCCGTTCGCGGCGATCTGTGATTGGCTGTGTCCAAGGGACACGGCCAGTACGCAAGTTCCCCGCTGCGCGCTCTGGAGCGCGCGCTGGGAACGAAGAAAGGGGCTGCCGTGAAAACACGGCGCCCCGGAGAATTAGAACCACCCTGCGGCCGCATATAGTCGTACGGCCGTAGGGAAGTGGTTAAAATGAAATCCGGGGACATATTTTTACTTTTCTAGTAATGGCGGCAATCAGCGACTCTCTGCCCGTCGCCGCCCACCTCACAGCCTCTCAAGTCTTACTCTTCGGGGGCCCCGGCTACTACTGGGTGGGGAGCGGAGGAAGATCACTCCGTCAGGGAAGGCAAGGAGATAGGCAGGTGGCTGGCCGGGACTTGAGCCAAGGCAGAAGAACATGCGAGCGAAACTAAATGGGCATGCACCCGAAACTGAAGAAATATTCCCTCCGCTCCGACCAGCACATGATCATCAGAAAGGGGCACAGATTATGGGAAAAGTACAACCCCCCTATGCTAGTAGTAGGCACGGTAGAGTAGGTGTAATTCTATTTTTTTTATTCTGCACTGACTGTCTTTGAAATTGCCCCGCCCCCTATTAAATCCAATCTGGGGACAAAACCAGGGACAGACTTGGTCTGGGGACAGTGTCCTCAATCTGGGGCCTGTCCCCTGAAACCGGGGATGTCTGGTCACCCTACTGTACTGAGTTTCAGGGTTCTTTACAACTGCTGTGCTCATTATGAGGGATTCCCACACCCATTATGAGTTTGGTGTCCATGCTCTCCCATACCTGGAAGTACAGAAAGGATTTCTATAGATCGGCAGCGGGGATTGACACAGCAGTAAAATGGCACTAAAGTAGGGTGAGCAGACATCCCCAGTTTCAGGGGACAGTCCCCTGATTGAGGACACTGTCCCGGGACCATGTCTGTCCCTGGTTTTGTCCCCAGATTGGATTTAATAGGGGGCGGGGCAATTTCAAAGACAGTCAGTGCAGGGGGGTTATATTTTTCCTATTATCTGTGCCCCTGTGATCCCTATTCTCATCCCCCACCCTGTGATCCTATTCTCATCCCCCACCCTGTGATCCCTATTCTCACCCCCCACCCTGTGATCACTATTCTCACCCCCACCCTGTGATCCCTCGTCTCACCCCCCCTGTGATCCCTATTCTCATCCCCCACCCTGTGATCCCTATTCTCATCCCCCACCCTGTGATCCCTATTCTCACCCCCACCCTGTGATCCCTATTCTCACCCCCCACCCTGTGATCACTATCTCTCCCCCACCCTGTGATCCTATTCTCATCCCCCACCCTGTGATCCCTATTCTCATCCCCACCCTGTGATCACTATTCTCACCCCCACCCTGTGATCACTATTCTCACCCCCCACCCTGTGATCCCTATTCTCACCCCCACCCTGTGATCCCTATTCTCACCCCCACCTGTGATCACTATTCTCACCCCCCCTGTGATCACTATTCTCATCCCCACCCTGTGATCACTATTCTCATCCCCCACCCTGTGATCCCTATTCTCACCCCCCACCCTGTGATCCCTATTCTCATCCCCCACCTGTGATCCCTATTCTCACCCCCACCCTGTGATCCCTATTCTCACCCCCACCCTGTGATCCCTATTCTCACCCCCCACCCTGTGATCCCTATTCTCATCCCCCACCCTGTGATCACTATTCTCATCCCCCACCCTGTGATCCCTATTCTCACCCCCACCCTGTGATCCCTATTCTCATCCCCCACCCTGTGATCCCTATTCTCACCCCCACCCTGTGATCCCTATTCTCACCCCCACCCTGTGATCACTATTCTCATCCCACCCTGTGATCCCTATTCTCATCCCCCACCCTGTGATCCCTATTCTCATCCCCCCCCCTGTGATCCCTATTCTCATCCCCCACCCTGTGATCCCTATTCTCATCCTCCACCCTGTGATCCCTATTCTCATCCCCCACCCTGTGATCCCTATTCTCATCCCCCACCCTGTGATCACTATTCTCATCCCCACCCTGTGATCACTATTCTCATCCCCCACCCTGTGATCACTATTCACCCCCACCCTGTGATCCCTATTCACCCCCCACCTGTGATCCCTATTCTCACCCCCACCTGTGATCCCTATTCTCACCCCACCTGTGATCCCTATTCTCACCACCCTGTGATCACTATTCTCACCCCCCACCCTGTGATCCCTATTTCACCCCCACCCTGTGATTCCTATTCTCACCCCCCCCTGTGATCACTATTCTCACCCCACCTGTGATCCCTATTCTCATCCCACACCCTGTGATCCCTATTCTCATCCCACCTGTGATCCTATTCCTACCCCCCTGTGATCCCTATTCTCCCCCCCACCCTGTGATCCCTATTCTCATCCCCACCCTGTGATCACTATTCTCACCCCCACCCTGTGATCCCTATTCTCACCCCCACCCTGTGATCCCTATTCTCATCCCCACCCTGTGATCCCTATTTCAACCCCCCCTGTGATCCCTATTCTCACCCCCACCCTGTGATCCCTATTCTCACCCCCACCCTGTGATCCCTATTCTCACCCCACCCTGTGATCACTATTCTCACCCCCACCCTGTGATCCCTATTCTCACCCCACCCTGTGATCCCTATTATCATCCTCCACCAGTGCTCGTATATCAAGACAGCGCTCGTATATCAAGACAGTGCTCGTATATCAAGACGGTGCTCGTATATCAAGACAGTGCTCGTATATCAAGACGGTGCTCGTATATCAAGACGGTGCTCGTATATCAAGACAGTGCTCGTATATCAAGACAGTGCTCGTATATCAAGACAGTGCTCGTATATCAAGACGGTGCTCGTATATCAAGACAGTGCTCGTATATCAAGACGGTGCTCGTATAACAAGACAGTGCTCGTACATCAATATAGTGCTCGTATATCAAGACAGTGCGCGTACATCAAGAT